>VZUI01091364.1:0-10216 GCA_013401135.1 Cettia cetti | reverse complement strand
TTTCCTTTCCTTTCCTTTCCTTTCCTTTCCTTTCCTTTCCTTTCCTTTCCTTTCCTTTCCTTTCCTTTCCTTTTCCTCTCTCCCATCATTTTCAGCATTCCTTTGTTGTTTTCTCACATTTTCTGCTCAGCAAAACCTCGAGGAGGACGGAGCCGAAGCCAAGCCAGGGTCGGGCCGGGGTCTGCAGCCGAGTGGGAAGCTCCGAGTCCCCCCAGCAGTAATTAACATCATAATTAACGTGCGGCTGGGTTTATTGAGAAGTTTTCCAGCACGAGCGCTCCTCAGGGCCGTCATTCTTGTCCCCAGCTCGGAGCCAGGATTACTCACCGGCTTTAATCGCTCCAGGGGCTGCTGCCGGTGACTCAGGACTGCTCCCGAGCTTGGGGACAAGCGACCATCGGCTCTGCTGCTCCAGCCCGGCCCGGGGCTCGCCTCACCGAGCTGGGGCAGCCGAGGGCATCGCATGGCTCAGCACCACGGGCTTTGGGGGGCTGCTGCAGGGCACACCCCAGCCAGGGGCATTCCGGGGTGGCCGAGCATCCCCCTGGCATCTCCCACCTGCTGGAGGAGGGCTCAGCCCTGTTCCAAACCCATCCCATCCCACCCCATATCCCATCCCGTCCCATATCCCGTCCCGTCCTATATCCCATCCCATACCATATCCCATCCCACCCCATCCCAATTTGACCGTGGCAGATCTGAGCTCTCTCTCAAGGCTGTGTTCTCCCAGGGGCTTCTCCAGCCCTGCCACGTTCCCCATCTCCATTTCCTCCTGCCAGGAGACTTTGCTGGTTCCAGTCACCTCTTGGAGAGATATTTTTAGGCGATACATTTTTTACTACCTCCTGGACGGGGCCGCGGCGCTTCGCTCGTGTGTGTGCTCGGAGCTCTGTGTCAGCCGCGAGAGGGGAAGGGAGGGAAGGCGGCTCCACTTCGAGCGCATTAAAAAACAAACACAGCGTCCCAGATGTGCCCGGGGAGCTGGCAGCGCCTGCCGAGCCTCCCGGGCAGATAAAGGCTGCGAGAGGTGTGGCACACACACACAGAGCCCGCGGGCAGGACGGAGCCGGGGAGCGGCTGAACGGGCCTGGGGGAGCTGCCCCCACCCCGGCATTGCAGGGGCACTGCAGGACCCTGGGCAGGAGCGTGGGTGCTGGGTGTGCCCCCTTCTCACAGGATCCTGGGTGCTGGGTGTGCCCCCTTCTCACAGGATCCTGGGTGCTGGGTGTGCCCCCTTCTCACAGGATCCTGGGTGCTGGGTGTGCCCCCTTCTCACAGGATCCTGGGTGCTGGGTGTGCCCCCTTCTCACAGGATCCTGGGTGCTGGGTGTGCCCCCTTCTCACAGGAGCGTGGGTGCTGGATGTGCCTTCCTCGTTCAGAATTGTGGGTGCTGGATGTGCCCTCCTATCACAGAATTATGGGTGCTGGATTTGCTTCCTATATTCAGAATTGTGGGTGCTGAATGTGCCCCCTTTTCACAGGATTATGGGTGCTCTAAATGCTCTTCCTTGCGTGGGATCCTGGGTGCTGGATGTGTCCACCATATTCAGAATTGTGGGTGCTTGATGTGCCCTCTTATCACAAGATCGTGGGTGCTAGATGAGCCCTCCTTGTTCAGGATTGTGGGTGCTGGATGTACCCCCTTTCACAGGATTGTGGGTGCTGGATGTGCCCCCCATATTCAGGATTGTGGGTGCTGGATGTACCCCCTTTCACAGGATTGTGGGTGCTGGATGTGCCCCCCATATTCAGGATGGTGGGTGCTGGATGTGCCCTCCTCCTCCAGGACTGCAGGGTGCTGCAGGTCCCCAGTGCCACCCCCGGCGTGCTGCGGTGGGTGCTGAGTGCCACCCACCCCCTGGGTGCTGGGTGCTCCCTTTCCACGGGATCCTGGGTGCTGGATGTGTTCCTGGCAGGGTGGTGGGTGTGGGTACCACCCACCCGGCACAGCGAGTGCCAGAGTTGCTGGGCGGCCCCCCCAAAGGGGTCTGTGGGTGCTGTGGGACCCCACAGGGGGGTCTGTGCCCACCTCAGCATCCGCCCTGGGCACCTGCAGTGTCTGGAAGGTAAAAGTTTTTACCAGGAGAAAACAAAAATATCCCTGTTTCACATCCTGCATCTCCCCCCACCCGCGGCTCCCATCCCCAGCAGCCACGGGGGTCTCCAGGTGCCCACGGTGGGTGTTCATCCCAACTCCCGGGCACAGCAGGGTCTGCCCATGGCTTGGCCGGAGCTTGGCGCGGCTCCCAAATCCCAAAGGCGGCTCCTCAGGGCACAGGTTCGGCTTTGAAGCGCGGGGGGCCGGGCTCGGCTGCCTCCATCCTGCTGGAAATCCAGATTTGGTGCTCCGCATCCTCCTTCGCGCTCTCACAACCGTTCTTCCAGGAACATCACGTGCTCCCGGGCTAATTTTAGCCGGGGATAATTGTTGCACATCCTCGGGTGCCGAGAGCCGGCCCCGGTGCATCCGCGGAGTTCCTGCGCAAGGAAACGCCCCCATCCCTGCGGGCTCCGGGGCTGCGGGCAGCTGCGCCTCAGCATCCCCTCAGCACCCCCGGTCCTGCCCCTCGCAGAGCCCCTGGAAAGGCAGAGGCACCCGCAGATCGGTGCCTGGGGAGGATTTGGGATGAGGGGCGTTCAGTGGCATCTCGCTGGGATTTCCCGTCCCCTCCCTGGGGCTCTGGGCACGGCAGCAGCGGGGGCAGCCAGGCTGTGGGGCTGGAGATCAGCTCGGGAGGGCTCGGGGCTGGTGGATCCTTGAAATATCCCTGGAAGCTTGAAAAATCCCTGGAAGTCCAGCAGAATCCCTGTGCTGGGGGTTTCTGGGGAAGACAAAGCCCAGAAAGCAGGAACACCCCAAACCTTGGGTGAGCCTGTTCCCACAGGTGGCTTTCCAGCTTCTTCACATGAAATTATTTATTCCTTCCGTGCCTCAGCTTCCCATGTGGGATCTTGGAAGGCGGCTGGGACAGGAATGACTGGAAAACAGCCCCAAAAGATTTTGTCTTTTATCCCAGAGACAGATATTCTGCAGGAAAGCAGAGGGGTGAGCTCCACCTTTCTCCTTCTCAGCAGTTTCCCACCAATACCAGGATTGCTCAGGGGCCCTGGATAAATCCCAGGAGATTCAGTCTCCCACATACAAACGGGGGAAAAAAATGAAGGCTGGACTATGTGAATATTGTCCCAAAACCTCGAATCATTAGGAGACCATTTCCCATAAATTGCTTGGGTAGATTTCCAAGCAGTTTTTTACAATTTCCCTCCCTGCCAGTTCTTCAACGGGGACTCCAGCATTCCCTGTGTGTATCCCAACCCTGGCAGGGCTGAAGGCTCATCCCAGCAGCTCCCAAAAAAGATTCAAGAGAGAAAATGACTCAGGAGAAGTGGAGAGAGCCGAGCAGGCGCTCCCGAGCGTTTCTTTCTAAATGATGCCCTGAGAATTGAGCTCTCCCTTTTCAAGGCTCCTTTCTTGTCTCGCCATAGCAATCGCAATTAGATGCATTTCAGGGGCATTAGGCACTTAATATATTTATCAAATTATTCACCTAATTTAGCATGGCTTTAGCTGGGAACGACTGGAGAGGGGGAAAGGAGAATTAACCACTATTAGCTGGCTTGAGATCATTCGGTGTTCCATCAGTGCTGAACACCTGGAGGTTTTTGTTGCGTGTTCCTGCAGCAGCAGAGGACATTCAGCCCCTCCTGAAGTGCCCATCCCCAGGGTGACACTGGCTGGGAGGGCTCTGGATTGAAGGAATGTGGAGCCCCCAGTGGGATGAGGAGGATGGGGGTGCTGGTCCCACAACCAGCCCTGTCCTTCATCCGTGCTGGGCTGAGAGGGAAATCTCCTGCTGGGCTCTGGGGCAGGAAATGAGGTTTGTGGGGGAAATCCTCTGGGGTATGAGGTTTATGGGGGAAATCCTCTGGGGTATGAGGTTTGTGGGGGATATCCTCTGGGGTATGAGGTTTATGGGGGATATCCTCTGGGGTATGAGGTTTATGGGGGATATCCTCTGGGGTATGAGGTTTGTGGGGTTTTCCTTGCACACCTGCCCAAATGTGGCCATTCCCCTCCTGCACCTGGCAGGTGAAAACTGAGATGGTTCCCATCCAGGGGGGGGGTGAGGGTGGTCCCAGTGACACCCAGGGTGGTCCCAGTGACACCCAGGGTAGTCCCAGTGACACCCAGGGTGATCCCAGTGACACCCAGGGTGATCCCAGTGACACCCAGTACACCCAGGGGGATCCCAGTCACACACAGAACACAAACACAGAGCAGAGGGTGTGCTGCCAGGCAAGTCACGGATCTCCCGTGCTTCCAGACTGGGAAGTGACAGGAAATGTGGTCAGGTGGATCCCCCAAACCCCTCAGAACCCCCTCCCGGCAGCTCTGCATCGTTGGTGGCTTCTCCACAGCTCTGGGCTTGCAAAGCCATTCCCGTGCTGGCCGTGGTTCTGCAGGCCAGGGCTCAGGGCAGGTTTGGTGCCACCCCAGCGCTGCCGGCAGCGGTGACACTGCTGTCCCCACCCCACCCCGCCGCTCGCCACCTCCCAGCCCTCTGCTCCCTGCTCCGTGCCACAAAACCCCCGCGGGGCAGCCATCAACCAGGAATAATCCCGTTCCTTCCTCTCTCCCTTCTCTCCCCCACCACGGCCGCCCCCAAAGGGCTCGAGTGCCAGCGGCCCAAGCGGCAGAACTCGAGCGATGACATCGAGGTCCTCTCCACCGGGACGCCCCTGCAGCAAGAGAGCCCCGAGCTGTACCGCAAAGGGACCACCCCGTCCGACCTGACCCCCGACGACAGCCCGCTGCAGAGCTTCCCCGCCAGCCCCTGCTCCACGCCGCCCCTCGGCCCCTCCTGCAGGAACAAGAGCGCCCACTTCTCCAGGCAGGTCTCGGTGGACGAAGAGAGGGGCGGCGAGATCCAGATGTTGCTGGAGGGGCGCGGCGGGGATTACCTGCGCCCCAACAGCTGGAGCGAAGAGAAGGTGGGCGGGAGCCGCGCCGGGAGGAGCGGGACGATGCGCAGCGGGCAGCTGGGCTCCACCGCCGGCCCCGAAGATTACCGAGGGCGGAGCGGGGGACACAAACATTCGGCCTCCAACCACAAGCCGAGAGAGAGGTGGACAGATTCCCCAGCCACGGTTTCATGGACTTCCCACCACAGGTCCCACAACCACAGCTCAGGGAGCTCCAAGCTGCTTGAGCTGGACGAGGAGAAGATGAGCAATTACGAGATGGAGATGAAGCCCCTGATGAGGATGGATTCTTATATGCAAGAGATTCACACCCAAAAAAGACACTACAGCAAAGGGGGAGGCTGCAGGAGCGGGGCTGACGAGCACCGCGGGGAAGAGCGGGGCTTCGGGGTGCAGAGACTGAGGTCTAAGTCCCAGAACAAAGAGAATTTCAGGCCAGCTTCCTCTGCCGAGCCCACGGTGCAGAAACTGGAAAACCTGAGATTCGGGGACAAAGCTGAACCTCGGCTACTGAGGTGGGACTTAACCTTCTCCCCGCCACAGAAATCTTTACCTGTTGCACTAGAATCTGAAGAGGACAGTGGGGATGCGCTCAAATCCAGTACGGTGAGTGAAGGGATCGGGGTGGAATTCTGCTGGGGAAGCCTGGGGCTCTCGTGGGGCTGAGCAGAGCGGGAGGGAAGTTTGGGAAATGGGAATTATCGTCGGTTTGTGCCTTGAATCCGCTCTCCTCCCTTCTCCCATCCTGCTGGGTGTTGGTGAGGGCTGTTCCCTGCAGGGCGTGGTGGGAGCAGCAGGATTTTCCCTGGAGGATGTGAGCAGCAAGCTGGAGTTTTGCAGCCCAGCCCCTGGGCCAGCAATAAAAATCCATTATTGCTGGGAATCTGGTGGGGAAGTTGCAGGAGCAGGCAAGGCGTTGGTGATGCTTCCTTGGGTTATGGACACAGAGCTTCCAGGTCCAGCACAGCCCCTTGTGCCTTGAGGCACTGGCTCCTCATTTTGGGGGAGACAAGAACACTTTGGGCATGAAGTGCCTGCTGGGAAGGGCTGGAGGCGTTCAGGAGAGAAGACAGAGCGATCTTAAAGGCTGCTGAAAAGTGGAAGGGAATAATCTGTTCTCCACGAACAGAATTAATGGGTTTAAAGTCAAGGAGAGTGAGCCATTAACCATCACTAATGAGGTGAGGGCTGTAATGAGTTGTCTGGCGAGGCTGTGAGGGTCTGAGGTTGGACATCAGCAGCTCAGACAGGACCTGGACACAGCTGAACCTCCTCGGGAAAGGCTGAGCTGGGTGGGGTTTAGGCTTTTTGCAGCCTTGTTTTTTGAGGATTCCTGGATTTCCCATTAGAAGCTTCCTCTCATGTTGTCCCCGTTGGTTTGGCACTGACAGGGGAGGTGGTGGGGTCTGCTGGGAGCACTGGGAGAGCCACCACTGCCCCCAGGTGCCCCTGGTGGAGTCAGTGCCAAACACAGGGCAGGGCTGCAGGTGTCCCATGAGGATGCCCCAGACCTACCCAGGAGAAATGGAAAACCTGTCACGCTCAGGAGGTGACATTTCAGCAGGAAGGAGCTGAATCTCCCTGCCAGGGGAGCACAGGATGGTGCCTGGTCATGAAACTGAAATGAATTTGTCAGTCAGGCTGAAAATTCGGGGTGAGAGGCATCGAGGTGTGTGAGGTGTGGTGACATTTGCCACGGCTGCAGCATCCCTGCTCCTCCAGCAGAGCTGAGGGGGGAGAAAGGAGGGAGCAGCCTGGGCTGCAGGAGGGATGGATCTGCCCCAGCTTTGCTTATCCATCCCCCCCAGAGCAGCCTGGGGTGCAGGAGGGATGGATCAATCCCCCCAGAGCAGCCTGGGGTGCAGGAGGGATGGATCAATCCCCCCAGAGCAGCCTGGGGTGCAGGAGGGATGGATCAATCCCCCCAGAGCAGCCCTGGAGCTCTCTCCCTCCCCATCCATGGGCTCAGGCTCGGCAGCTCCCACCCAGCAGCGAGGGGGAGCTGAGCAGCTCCTCGGGACACATCCTGCAGCCCTGGCAGAGCAGAGCCATGCAGGCTGTCCTTGCCTGCCTGGGAAGCACTGGAGACATGACAGGCAGCATTAGGAGCCTGACAGGCTCCCAGAGGGGAAGAGCAGCAGCAGTAATTGCACAGACACCAGCCCTGGGAAGGCCGTGGGACACGCAGATGTTCCAGCACCTTTAACAACACAGCCCAGGGGACACAGGGCCCACAGGAGGGATGAAAGCACAGTTTCTCCTGGCTGAGAGGCACCTGATTTGGGGGAGATCGCTGGCACCAGCAGCCCTGGGCTGTCTCCCCACCCAGCCCATCAGATGTGCTCCCACCTCGGAGCTGTCACAACAAACCTGCCTCTGCAGGGCTGGAGGCAAACTGCCACCAGCACATCCCTGGCCATCCCCAGGGAGCCCTGGGCACTCAGGGAGGGCCCAGCCTGCACGAAGAAGTGCATGGAAAAGCCATTAGGATGCACATCCTACTTTGGAAGGGCTGGAGCTGTGGAGCAGCATGTTCAGTTTTCTCACATTCATAACCGAGGGTGGAACAGATGGCGAAGGTTTGGGAGGAAGCTAATGTAATACAGAGGAAGAGATAATATGTGGATTTAAATAACCCACAATGCCAGCAACAATTTGTTCTAGCAAGAATTGCACGGTGCTAGCAGGGTTTTGTTCCAGTGGCCTGGCAGGGAGGGGGTGGTTGGGCAGGAGCAGGGGAAGGTATAGGGGAGGGATGGGAGGTGCAGGTGCCCAAATCCATGACCTTACCTGCACCACCAGAAGCCTTTCAGACCTCAGGGGAGTGTGGTGAATCCCTGAGGAAGAGGAGGGGAAGGCTAAGGGGGAAGAATTTATCCCACAGGCCCCACGTCCATCTCCCTGTGCTGGGCAGCACAGGACACCCACACACTCCATCCTGCAAACCCCCCTGCATCCTGCTCCAGCTCCCACAGAAAATCAAGGCTCCCCAATCCCCCCAAAAGCCCAGTTTCCCAGGCTGGCCTGAAATCCCCCTTCCCTGTGGCCTGGCAGCGAGCTCCAGGGCAAGGCAGCTGTGGCAGGTTTGTGAGAGCCCACAGTGCTCCAGCCTGCTCTCTGCCTCCCCCCTGCACCCCAGCAGCACCAGCTGGGAGGCTGCTCCCTCAAAAGGAGGGGCTCAAGGGGCAGCTCCCACCTCCCAGCAGCTGGGCTCCCTCAGGAAGGTGCTGCCAGGAAGGATACTCAGGGCTGAGCTATTTTTGCCCCACCTGAGGTATCCCTGAGCAGAAGCCAGGTCACCCTGACAGCTTAGCTTGTTTTAAAAATAATCTGCCCTAAACCAGCTTGGCTGTGTGCTTGGAGTGCCAGCTGCAGCTTCCAGAGGCAGCACACCTCTGGTAGGGCTGGAAGGGGCTGGGGGTGCAAAAACACACTCCAAAAAAATCGTTGCTCTTGACTCCTGTCTGAAAAACAAGCTGGGAGCCACGGGGCCTTGAATGCAAGCTTTTCCAAAGTGTGCACAGGCAGGGCTGCAGACCCAAAGAGGAGCTGTAGGAGCTGTAGGAACTGTAGGAACCTTGTTCTCTGTCACTTTTCCTCAATCCTTTAAAAGAAGCTCCCAGAAACACCTTCCTTTGTTGGGGCTGCACATCAGGAATTGAAAAATTCTCTCATAAAAGTCATTTCTTGAGGCCACGGCTTGGTCACGTTAAGATTCAGCACTGCTTGCTGTTGGCTCTCAGGGGATTTGGGGGTTTTGGGGTCACTGAGCCACACAAATGCTTTAAAATGACATTTAAGGCCACCTGATCTCTGTGTGTGTCTGTGGGCACTGACCCCAGCACCCACAGGACAAACTCACAGCAATTGTTGGGGCAGAGCAGAAGTGCCAAGGTGCCAGGAGCGGCGCGGGTGCTGTGGGATTAAGGGATTTACAGGAACGTCACCATCCTTCCCAGCCTTAAAGACCCACGAGGCACAAGGCTGTGCCCGGATGCTTCACAGGTTCCTGGAGCCTTTGAGGGGAACTAAAACAGGAAAGGAAAAAAGGGATTGTTGAGAGACTGGAAAAGGGGAAGAAGCCTTCTAAAATGCCAGCGAGCCTTTTATCCACGGGTGTTGCAAGAGACATCAAAGGAAACGGACGCAGGTTCCTTTGCAGGTGTCGTGGGGTTTATTTTTTATTGTGGGACTTCTTCTTTTATGCAGAAATTCAGAGGCCAGTTTGATTGGTAACACAAAAGGTAAACCTTTTTACCAATTGGTCATCTCAGAGGGACATCAGAAGAAGGTTCCTCTTTTAAGAAAGAATGTAAACATTCTTATATTTACAAAAAACATTGTTCTTCTGTTTACCAGAAGAAAGCTGAGAAAAAACTCTTTTTTAACATCAACACGTTCAGCTTAAAAACTCAGGACTACACACGGGCACAAGGCACAGCCCATGGCAGGGCTGGGGGGAAAGGGAGGGAGCAGATCTCCCTTCGTGCGGGTGCTGCGCCGCTGCCGCTGCTGACAGGGAGGGAGGAGAAGCGCTCCGGGCACGGAGCAGCTCAGCGGGGAGGGCCGGAGCCTGATTCATCGGCCTGGCCTCATTTAGCCATCACCAGCACGCTCAGGGAGCCTTCCAGGGACGCGTCGTGGTCTCACTGAGGGCACCCTGGGGCTGCGAGCGGCTGCAGCTTCGGCTCTGTCCCATCGCATCCCCACGGACGCCGAGGCAGCGGCGCCAAGCAGCCCGGCCAGCGCTGACATTCCCCCGCAAAGCCCGGCCCAAACGCAAGAATTCCCGGGGGAAAAGCGGCGGCAGAGGCTTTAAAGGCCTCTTTAAAGACATCTTTGAGCATCTTTAAAGGCATCTCCCGGCTGAGGGATCTCCGAGAGCCCCAGTCCCCGGCGGGGAGGGATCCGCGCAGCCTCTCCCTCCCTCCCTCCTCCGGCAGCGGGGCGGATTCGCCAGGCAGGCATTGCAGGCAGGTTTCGCTGTCGCTGGGGAGAGGCAGGAGCAGGCAGCCAATGTGCGGGCGGAGCAGGGATCTGCCGAGCTGCCGGAGCCGCCGATGCGGGCGGGGGGCTCGGCACAGCCTCCCCTGGCCCGGGGAGCCGGCACCGCCCCGCTGGATGCTCCCCGTGCCGGCGCTGCCGGGTTATTCCTGAAGGGATTCATCTCCCTGAATTCCCCTTCCTTTTTTTTTTTTTTTTTTTTTTTTTTAGGGAAGTTTGGCACCTTTA
>VZUI01091347.1:0-44928 GCA_013401135.1 Cettia cetti | reverse complement strand
TCTCACCCTTGGATCAGTTTGGGTCCATTTGCACTTTGGGGTTGAATTGTCCAGTCCCAGCTCCAGGCTGTCAGGTCTCCCATCCTTCTTGTTCCTCCCTGCAGCCACCCTTGGTTGTGCTTTGGGGCTGAAAGTTGTCCTTGGTGTGCAGCAGGAGAAGGATTTGTTTTGTGTCCCTGCTGTGTGCAGAGCTGAGTGACCCTGCCTGTGAGCTCAGAGCTGCTCCCTGGGCACCACAGAGCCTGGAACACAGCAAAGATAAAACTCCAGGCATCAGTACAGGACATGAAGAAAATTAACTCCACCCCAGCTAAACCCAGGCCAGCTGGTAATAAAATCCAACCAGTACAGGTATTTCTGCATGTGTTATGTTAGAAGGATGGAATAGGTTTTTCCTGATGAAGTCAATGGAACTCCAGGTTTTCTAATAGGAGCTTACAAGGTGGAAATCAAATTTATTTTTAAAATCTAAGAGAATTCTTGTTTTGGAAATTCATGGGGACAGGATTAGAATTCAGTCTTAACATTTAGCCAATTAAAATAGCTTAATTTTTCAAACTTTCATCTACTGAATATATACAAACAACATGAATTTCAGAAATTTCTCAAAATGTTCATATTAAGACCTTCCTCTTGTCCTCCTACTCTGGGACATTCTATTAATTACAAGAAGCAAAGATCCTATTCTTCAAAAACCAAGTCATAATACATCTTTTTCCTCTATTAGCTAATTCTCTCACCCACAGTCGGTGCCAAATTTTTCCTTCTCATCTCAGCCATCAAATCCAAGTTCAGATCCCATCAAGAGTAGCTTTGCTGTTGACTTCATCATGAGATGAAGACCAAGATTATGGTCTCAAGGAACATAAAGGATCTGAATGTTAATTGCTGCCATTTTTGCCTTTTCCCAGAACTCTAATAGACTGACTTTGGTTCTATGCACAAGAATGCAAAAATCTCACCACTGCAGTGACTAGCCCACATAGAGCTGCTGCATTAATAGCTTTTTTCATGGGAAGAGGATGGCAAAAGAAGGAAAATTATCTGCAAATTTTTCACCAGTATCTGAATTTATTGAATTATATTTTCACAAGTCCATTAGATCTTAGATCTAGCATATTGTATAGCAAAGCAGCAGCACTCTGCAATATAGGCACATTATAATAGCAAAGGTTGGGCTAAAGAATAGAAACTTTAACCCAAGA
Source organism: Cettia cetti (assembly GCA_013401135.1). Taxonomy (NCBI): domain Eukaryota; kingdom Metazoa; phylum Chordata; class Aves; order Passeriformes; family Sylviidae; genus Cettia; species Cettia cetti. The sequence continues at coordinate 43,723 of VZUI01091347.1, read as the reverse complement.
GGGAACAAAAAGACATGTTAAATTTAAATTAAGATTAAGTGGAGGATTGGGATCAGCCAGTATTTGATTTAGCTGGAAGGAAGCAAGGTATTTTAACAGCATTTAATAAAACCCCAGAAAAATCAGACTTCTGAGGTGTGGAGAGAAAAATGGATTATAGTGACATGGATACAGAGGGCTGGTTTACTATCAAAGTGCATAAGCAGTAAGCCTATTCATTTAAAAAGTAATAAAATTTTACTTTTGATGCCCTAAAGGACAATATTCGTCAGCTCTTGCTTTGGAGATACTTCAAGGGAAGAACAACACTTTCTCATTTCACAGGTACAATTCATTTAAATGATGTAATTTAAAGTATCATGTGATGTTTTACATACTGTGTCACAAAGTGAGCTACAAATGAGAGCACTCCAGAGCTGCACCACTGATTGCCTGCTTTGGGACACATAAAGCAACTTGCAGAGATACTCTGCCAATTCTCTAATATGCAAGAAGAAAAAAAATAAAAAATAAAAAAAAATAAAAAAAATTAAAATTATCATGATGTTTTTAATTTGTTCCTTCTTGCTTATTAGAGGATTGGTTCTTTTAAACACAGATGAAAATGAGGGAAGAGGACTTATGACAGTGCTAGAAACAACCAACATTGTCTTGGATGCAGCAGCCTGTCTGCAGATTTTTATATCCTGTTTGTTCTAACCTTAGAGGAATCAGCATTTCTTTGTGCTGTGGACACTGGCTTAAACTAAGTAAGATAAGTAAAAGTCAAAGTAATTGTACCAGAGTTATGGTGTCTGATTAAAACCTTTGGGATCCAGAAATAAAACTGTTGCTCACCTTGTTTTGAGCTGAGTACACTGGATAATCAGTACTCAAGGCTCTTTGTTGAGCATGTATTTTGTATAATGCAGATGTTACTTGACTTTAACCTGTTGTTGGTGTTGTTAGTGGATCTTTTCCCTCCAAAATCACATCGATTTCACTCAGAAATGCAAAAAACCTGTTTGGTAAACATTCCAAACTCTTGTCATATCCGTGTGTCTCTTTAGGGATGCATATGCCTGGAATCTGATTTAATTAACACAGCGTAGAACTGATTATATTAAATCATGAATGATTAAAATCCAAACATCAGACACAAATTTTTGTTAACTTTATGTATTTACACTGCATCAGAAGCAGTGCTGTGCTGCAGCCTCAGTGGGTTCTCAGAGGCAGGAGCTGCCTGCCCACCTCCCCACTCAGATCCAGGACATGCTGGGCCCTGTGGCTAAAGAGAGTTTCATCAAAGGGAAGGGAAGGGCTTGGTTCTGCACAAGGCATCAGAGAATGACTTCAGCTGGAGCAAAGTTTCATTGCAAAGCCCCTATCCTGCATAGATTAAATTTGATATTTATGCATACATAAGTACTTGCTCATATGTGTTTCCTCTAGAAGTCAATTTGCTTGAAATGCTGAAGATCAGATTGAGGTTTAAAAGCAATTCCTGCCTGAAAGTCCAAATTTATAATCAACAAAAAAAGAACAGGTGATTTACACTACAGCCAGACCAACCTGTGCTACTCAGGTGTGGTGCCACTCATATTTTACATTATTTTACTTCCACTCACTGCTTGCTCTCAATATGGCTTAGCACAGATGCCTTACACCATAAATAATTTCAGCCTTCCTGAATGCAGATAAGACACAGCACAAATAAATGGTGACATTTCATTTTAGGATATATTTAAGTAATTCAGAAACCTGCAACATAAAACAGGAAACATGAAAGCAATTTTCTCTTTCTATAAATGGATGTATCCTGGTATGTGGCAAAGGAAAGCAAAACACTTTGCTGGACAGAACAATATTATAAGATATTCATACTAATATTAAAACACCAAATAGATGGAGACTAGGAAAAAGCAAATTTTGTGAGAAGCAATTAATTATAATAAAAAAGCATGTACTCTAGCTAACCATCTGCCACCAAGGGAACAAATTTACCTGCTATTAATTTTGGAGATAAACAGAGAGCTGAAATACCAGATTGCAAACTTTGAGAACAAAATCACTCTCATGCAAAAGGGAGGTGTACAGCCTGCAGCATTTAATTTAACATCTTTCACGTAGCTCCAGGGTCTGGAAATGAAAGGTTTTCTGTCATTTCCTAGGAATAGGTGTGTCCTACACACATGTACTAATATTTTGACTATCAGCTTCTTGTGATGTAACACTTTGGCCTGATGTTGACTGGGTTACAAGAGGTCAAACGGAGCAGCAGAAATTCAGGATGATCAACAGATGAAGGCCTTTATTTATGCTGATCTCAGCTGTGAGGAAATTAAATCCTTTCAGAATGACTGGAAGTCAGGATCCACCATATGTAGCAAGCAAGGTTCTTGTGACGCATTTTCAGTCAAATTCAAAAATCAGGCTGACAATATGTCAACAATATCCTAAAATCACAACATCAGGTCTGCTGAGAAGAGCACACTGCCATTTTATAGCTCTGAACAAAAGCCAGCTGACACCCCTCTGCTGGTGCATCCTGCCCTGCATGTGCCCCTTAGAGTTATCCACACTCTCCATCTGCTTCTAGGATAATATTTAAAGCAAAGATTTGGGAGGAGAAAATAAAAAAGGCATCAGGAGATTAGCTGAGAGGAGAGCAGGTAAAGCTGTTTCTGCCAAGAGCTGGCATATAATTTACTACTCATGAATGTGCAGAGAAGCCATACAGAAAAATGTACATGAATAACTTGTAATTCTGACTGGATTTTTGTACTGTAGATCTGAAGATCCCTAGCCCATCCCATTTATTTGAACTAGTAAAGTTGCCTAGTTATCAGTGACATTTAAATTCAAAGGAACACTTAGGAAGGGTAAATGTCTTCGATGAGACTGGTGAGTTTAACCCACAAATTCATACTCAGTTGCCTTATTTATGTTGGTTCGTGTTCTGGGTTTTTGTTTTCATAATTCCTTGGATTAAATTATTGAAAGCAACATTTTAATACCCACCTCACACTGCAGAGTGCACTCTGAATGCTATCAGAGGCCATTTTATACCCTCTAGGCATTTATATATACAAGTTTATATTCCTGAAGACTGTCAAATCTATTTTTCTTTAGTCATAAAAATTCAGCTGTTCTGTATCTGCTTGGTTCCAGATGGACAGGAAGTAACTGAATCACTGGATATTGATTTCTAAGCATTTGGAGTATTACAATGAAAAAAATTCTTTTTCTTTATAGAAGTCAGTGTTACACAACCAAAACCAAAAGTATCTTTGTTCAAATTGCAAAATTTTCTATTAAATACTACTCTTATTATTATTATTATAAGACTATATATTATTATTAATAATGTATATTATATATTATTGTTAATATTAAAAGATATAATTATTATTATAAAAGTTCTACTATTACTATTGTTATTTAGTATTTAAATGTTAATAGAACATTTAAATACTAAATGTTATATTAAAGTGAATTTTTCAGGTGCAATGAAAACATTAAAGGCTTTTTTAGTTTAAATTAAGTGTATTTTGAGTAACGTGTTACCAGTTTCACATTTCCTTTTTTTTCCTCCACCACTCCCTTTCCTACCGTATTTATTTTTCTTTCACCTTTGCTGTGGGAAAATACCTGAAGTTTTCACAGTGAGATGACAGACTGGATGCTAGGAAAGAGAAAACATCACTTTCAGCCCTATCCAGCACTTGTATCCTTATTCTCCAACAGTTATCTAAGTAGCTTACAGCTCTGTTAGCCCAGAAATAGAAATCAGGAGGACACCCAGTAAAATCAGCTAAGATAAAAATTCAGCCTAGACTCTTGCAAATCCCACCGAGGTTGGGAATTGCTACAACAGCAATCTATGCAAGGAGAAAAATGAGAACAGGGGAAAAAGATAATTTCTGTAAAAGAGGTGCAGACTGTAATGCTGTGCAGCATCTGATGGCCAGAGCGAGCCAGGTGGAGGCGGTGGCTGTGACCCTGTGCATCACTGGAGAGTGGCACAATACACACCAGAACAGAATCCTCTGGGAGGTCTGTCTGCTCTACCCACAGGAAAGCCAGGAGCATTTAGAGAGGATTTTTCAATTTGAAAGATAGTTTGGAAAACATGAAAATTTTGAGGTCTAATATTTTAGGCAAAATGCTTCGCATGGGCACAGCAAATCGTTTTTACAAGGGGTCTGAATCAGCAAAAATATTCTGACAAATTCTCAGCACTTCAATGACACAAATTCCCTGTGTTAAAGTCTGTTCTCATTTATGAGGATATAAATATGGAGCAGCTCTTCTTTGGAGGAGGTGGTGACAGTTTATAAGCTTCATTTCGAAAGGTTTTTTGCAAATTAGTCTAAAACCATTGCATAAATAATGTGTTTCTCATTTCTCTGTTTAGTGTATTAATAGAAGAGGATTTCCTGAGTGGTAAAAAAATTCCTGTCTGTAGGACTCTCAGAACTGTACCAAACAACAGCAGAACTATCACAGTGTGACATTTCCATGCATTACAAATGTGGTTTATTTCTGACCTCAGAAGATAACACTCTGTTGGCCCTGGATATAAATGGGAAAAACATGGGATTTTAATTCCTGTGTGCTGACCCGTGTTTCAGTCACACAATCACTGGAATTAAAAGCTCTCAATGAGCTGGGCAGCCAGCAGTTGGCAGATTGTGATTCCTGTGTGAGTGGCCTGTCTTAAGTTCCAGCAGTGGCCACAGGCCATGGACTGAGTTTTTGTGGAAATTGTATGAACTTCAGAGCATCTGAATGATCAACCTCTCACGCATGCAAACACCCACACGCTGTCTGTCCCTGTTTTGTTTTTTTTTATCTTGAAAGTAAAATGTCAATAAGACATTACTTTTAGCTGGCTTTTTTTTTTCTTTTTGTTTTACGTTAATGGCAGAATGGCATGAACAGATGATCTCAACATTTCCTGTGAGAAATCCATGGCTTCAATAAAATTGTCCCATGGAGTACCAAGTCTGACAACCTTTTGCTTTCTTTGAACACCTTGAATTTCATTGCACAACCACCCCACTGGATAAATTCAGGGTTTTTTAGCTTGGAAAACTCAACCCTTTTGAGACAGGAAAGACTTGGGTTTGTATAGCAAAGAATTTTATGTTCCAGCCTTGAGAAACTGCTATTGGTTCCAGTGAATCAGAGACTGCAGAACTGGGCAATTTTCAGTTAAATGTAATATGGAAAATATCATGAAAGAAGGAGGAAGATTTAATTAGGGATGATCCTTACACAAACCAAGTTTGGATATAAGTTGGGAGGTTCTAACAAGTGACCCAAACAAATGTGGCCCCGAGACCATCACCTGTCACCTTGAGAGGTTTAGAAAAGGCCACAAACTCAAAGTTTCTTTATTCTAGGCAGCCTGTGGTATCCACTCTAAAATTATGCAAGAAATCATTTCTACAGGTGAGCTGAAATACAGAGTCTCACAGTTTGATATTTCTCCAGTGTTGATTCTTTAGGAACAGCAATTTTAGAAAGAGAGCTTTAATAAAGTTGATATTTATTTAACATTTGGCTAATAAATAACAATCTTTTTTGATAGAGATTAAAAATATTTTAAAATAACTCATTTTATTTTTCATACAGAATTAAACTCAGAGTGCCAGACTCCATAATTTCTAATCTTTTCAAAATATTTATTAAAGTTATTCACCTAATTCTACTGCACACAACTAACATTAAGGAAAAAGTTTATTTTGAAAAGACTTTCAAAACTTTTTAATTTTATCAAAATAGCCAAAACACGTGTTCTAAGTTTATGTACATCTTTGCTTCAGGTAACAAAGCAAAAAGATCATTCAAGAAATGACTTTAACACTTACTCAATTTTAAGATTTCATATTCTTCACTTCTTAAGTGGTAATTTAATATATTTAACTCAGAGCGAGTCACAAAGCATTGTTATGGATGCTATTGATGACAAGGATTTGTAGTGCAGTGCTGCTGGTGTGGTGCCCAAAGTAGCAAATGCACTATAAAAACAGGCCCCAAGAGGACTTCTACAAACTCAGTTCCCTGCTCTTATGGAGATTTATCAATATGAGCCCATATGATCTCTAGGCAGAGAACAGGGGAAAACCCCCTGTGCTGCAAGGGCTTTGGGGTTAGAAAGTCAAGCACACATGAGTTTGGGGGTGGAATTTCCTAGGTGGCCAGCATAACCTCATTTGGCCTTGCTTTTGCTTGAGTATTCAGAAACAGCACTGCTGAGGGCCACAGAAAAGCCCATGAGGACAGGAAGGGTCCTGGACTCACTCTGAGGTTTGACCAAAGGCACAAAAAATAAAGTCTAAAGAGACCTGGCTCAGGGTGGCCTGGGACATGCATGGCATCCAGCCCGCTGCAGGCTTCTGCCAAGCCTTTTCCCCAGAGCAGATGAGGCTGCTGAGGAGTGAGCATTGCCCAGTTCAGCTCAGAGAATTCTCCTTGCAGATGAGGCTGCTGAGGAGTGAGCATTGCCCAGTTCAGCTCAGAGAATTCTCCTTGCAGATGAGGCTGCTCAGGAGTGAGCATTGCCCAGTTCAGCTCAGAGAATTCTCCTTGCAGATGAGGCTGCTCAGGAGTGAGCATTGCCCAGTTAAGCACAGAGGATTCTTGCAGATGGGGGTCCTGAGGAGTGAGCATTGCTCAGTTCAGCACAGAGGCTTCTCCTTGCTCCTGCCCTGGTGCCTCTGGAGGCTGGGCAGCAGATGGGACAGGCTGCAGCTGCCAGGGGCATTGCCCTCCCAGCTCCAGGGACACAGGCTGGCTCTCCAGCAGGGCAGGGGCTCAGCTGTGACAGCTCAGCTCCCTGCCAGAGCACGGGTGTCACAGGAGGCTGCCTTTGGCACAAGCTGCTGCCAGGGAAAGGTGGCCAAGGAGTAACCAAGCATGGAAGCTGCTGCACTGGGGATGTGGAGTGTGAGACAAGACATAACTGAGTTCCAGGATCTTGATCCAGCACCAAAACAACTCAGTGTGAATTATCCTGAAGTTTGTGATCAGATTCCTCATAATTCATGCTTAAACTCTGTTTTCTACTCCCTTTTCTTCGTTCTCAGCTTCCTGCCTCATTCCATTCTAGTTTCTCTGTCCAACTACTGCCTGATTCTCTGATCTGTGGTTTGTAGGTACAACTATTCTCTCTCTCCAGCCTTCAGTTTTACTACTTTCCACATAACCAAGTCCCTTCCCATTATTTTCTCCCACTGACACCTCATTTCACATTACATAAAGCAGGGGAACCATGTCCCCTGCTCCTGCTGCCTTGGGCTGGAACAAGGTCTGTGCAGTCTGCTTGAACACTAGCATGTACCAATTTTATTCTCACCACTAGAGCCATAATTCAACAAAATTAAACATTTGTTTTTCTCTAATGAAGACAGGAGAAGGTACTTCTTGGCCATTGGAGGAACACTTTGGTTAAGTTTCTAGTGCCAACTTTAATACATAGGTCTTAGCCTGTCTCAATCTATATATCCAAGGAGGAGAAAACATATTTCCACTAAATTCATTCCCTGAAATAGCTGAATCACTCTGGTTGACACAGAAAAAATACAGCCTTGGGCAGATACCTGACAATGCAATTTTCATAGTAAGTGACAAGTTTAAAAAAGGTAAGAAATGCTGATAGCAAGCTGCTGTGATGGGATGCATTGGACAGGCACATATGAGCTTTGCTAACAATATTAACAGATTATACCAACAGAATTATTTATTGCAGAGCAGAAGCTTTTTCAAGTATCAGCAACTTACAAAGTTTGGCCTCTACCTCCCTGAGTATCCACCAAGACTGCAGAGTGAACATAACCTGAGCCCTAGGTCGGTGCTGGTGACTCTCTCCATGAAGGCAGCAATAAAACCTCAAAGTACTTCCATTCCCCAAATATCTTACCTTATGGTATTCTCCTTATAACATCTCTTATAATTATCAACTCCTCATTTCGAAACCCTACCTAAGGGCAACTAGAAATGGAAAAACAAAGGAAGAAATGTATGCTGACTTTGATGTTGTTGTCCCTCTGGTTCCCACTAATATTTTGGAGGAAAACATCTTTGAAAACTAAGCAGAGAGAAAGAGTAAGAGAGACACACAGAGGGGAAAGCTCATATTCTAAAGGAGCCACAAGGCACCAGATAAAAGCTGATAAAAAGTAGGTCAGCTAATGATTCATAGCATCCATTGCTCACAGAACCCTGCTAACAGCAGGGAAGATGCAAATGCAGAAGATAATGTCAAGTTCTCCAATACAGAGGAAATGGATACAATGGAAACAATTGGCTCTGCCCACATCTGTGTATGGAAACTGCAGATGTTGATAACAGAGCTCCACAGATGATAATCTTTATTTAGGGTCCACTGCAAACTCAAAAGTGTACATTTGAACACCCATCTTTTCTGGATGCTGAGACTGGTGATGTGATGGTCATGAATAATCATATTTTCTATTAAAGATTTTATTTTATTCACCTGACCTTCCTTTTTTTATTTTCTTGGCATCACTCAGGGGCAGTCAAATCAGATCAAAACTCTCAGAAGTGAAAAAAAAATGGTAACATGAGTTTTAGCAGTAATAAGTCTCAGATAACTGTTGGATGGCTTATCAATCTGACATCTGATATGACAAATGTTCATCCAGTGGCAGAAACAACTTCTTCAAAAGTTAGATATTCAATGCAGAAAACAGATGACAAGGAAGAAAGTAACTCATTAGGTAAAGATCCATTTTGTGTTTACAGGCACCCTTAAAACTGCTGACAAAGTCTTCCACAAGGGAAAAAGATGCTCATTTATAAATGAATCCTCTTGTAGCCTCATTCTGCAATGAGTAAAATCACTAGATTTAATGGATCCTTTTTTTTTTATTAAGAAGCTTGAGCTACCTAACAGCAATACACAACAATTTCAGTGTTGGATTCCAGTGTTAGAAAGTGGAATCTCATCAGCATAAAACAAAGCTGGGCTGAAACCACAGAATTCCTCAGATTTTCCAACCAGCCCTGCTGACACACAAGCTCATGGACCTTCTTCCCCTTTACCCTTTGTGACTGCATAACAAGCCTGTGACAACTGCAGTGATTGCTTGGCAGCAAAAGGGGAGTAATTTATTTATTTTTTAGTGTCTTTTGCCAGCCTGGAGGCAGGAGAGGCAGCTCCCTGTGCCCTGCTGGCTCTCCCCAGACCACAAGGGTCCGTGGGATCTCCTGCAGCAGGGAATGGAGCCCGTGACATTTACCACTGTAACATCCCTTCTCTCCAAAATCACTTTGGGTTTTTTTGACAAGAGTGACTATTTTTATAAATTGCAACCAGCTCTCAAGGAATAAAGAGGTTTCATCAGTAAACCCGTTAACATTTATTTTAAATTCCAGGATACAAAGCCCTAATCAGCTCTGGGTCAGAGGCTTTGTCTTCTGTGAAGTGACAGCAGTTGACATCAGCTGAAAACTTGGCCCATTATCTCCGAGGTCAACATTCCTAAAATAATTGGCATGTTTCAAAAAAATGTGAGTTTAAAGCCATTTTTTTTTTGACAGATTTTATAAACAAAAAATAAAAGCCCTAAAACAGAGCTCAGACCTGGCTGATTTATACAATAAAATACAGTCTTGAACCTCTAGAAGCATTGTTTGTGCTTTTGGGTTTGAAAGTTGTCCTTGGTCTTCAACAGGAAAAGGATTTTTTTTTTTTTTTTTTTGGTCTGTGAAGAGCTGACTGACAGAATGTGAGGCTCAGAGCTGCACCCTGGGCAGCACAGAATCTCAAATGCATGAAAGCTCAAACTTTAGGCATCATTCCCCTCAAACATCACCCAGCCTTGTGAGGAGGGTGTTGCTTTCACCAGGGTGGAAGTGTTGATAGACACGTTACACAGGGCAGGTACCAGTGTCTGGCCAGATCTCATTGCAGTGGCCAGCATCTTTTAGCAATTAACCTGCTGGGAAATCCTCAGCAATTGCTGTGGCCATTGCATATCGAGTTTGTCATCCTGTGGCAGCTCATTAGCTGGGCAAAGTGTGCTGTGTCAGCTAAGGCAGGTGGCCAAGTCACCTTTCCTCCCTCACCTCAAAGAGAGCAGCCTCTGCTCTGAGGGATGGATGCTGCAGATGGCCAGAAAACAAATGCTCAGCAAAGCACCTTGGCTCCCTCCCTGCCTCCTTCCCTGACAGTTCACAAGGCTACATCATTGTTTTGTGCACACTCGAAGAGTTTATTCCCTCACAGTGAACAGGGCTGTGCCTTTTAAAGTTGCAAAGGTGATAGTGCCGTGATCTACCTGCTCAAGAAACATTAGCAGCTTTGTAATGATCCTTCTTAACATAAAGGAATGAAAACCACATTCCTGCTAGTCCAAGTACATCAATAAGAAACCTGAATTTGAATTTGCTTAACAAGTGAACAGACAAGGTAGATGTTGCATAGGTATGCACAGCTCCCCACTATTGCTGAGGCGTTTCATCTAAACTACAGTGAGTTACTCTGATCTGGGCATTTCTTGTTGCATTAAATCCCTGATCTGAACTATTAAATGTGTTAATTTAAGAGCTGTTTGTTGATATACAGTAATCTCATAAAAAATTCTCTTGGTTTGATGGTTTAATTTTTCAGGATTACAACCTCAGAAAATCAGACTGATAGTTGTATCCATCTACAGGTTTTACTGTATTTGCTGCTGTAGCACTATCAAACAGAAATATAATGCTATGAAGTCCCTTTGATTCACACCTACTTTACAGTTCCTTTACAAAAATATGCATTCTTTCATGCCTTTTTAGGGTAGATGATACTTCAATTTCAATCCACTGTAAACATTTGACATGTTGTTGATTACCCAGACCGAAATTCAGATAATCATGTCACATCAGTTTCATTTGCACTCCTTACTTGAAAAGAAAAACAACAAAAATACATATTTTCACATGTGTGAGTGTTACGGATACTGTTTGCTCGTCACAAGCCTTTGCTTTATAAAAGAGGGCAGAGGCAGAACTGAAAAGAATGACAGATGCTCTAACTCCCACATGTTCAACCCCATCTTTCCTCTGCTTTTACATCCTGAAGATCCACTCAGTGCAAGAAACAACAGAGTAGCAAGGAAGATAAAACTCCTGAGCAGGACTGAGTCTGGGGTTCAAAAACAGAGGGGGAATGCACAAAGTGTGCCAGTCTACACCTATTTGGTAAGCAAACAAAAATTAGAATCCAATGGCACTGCTCCAGAAAAAGTAGTGATCCTTTTGATCCCACTAGTTTTATCTTTAAAAGTGAAGCAGTAGTTATTGTGTCAGACAGCAAAAAGGTGAAAAAGCCCTGCAGAAGGAGATACAGAAATAGAAAATAATAAGGTAGCATTCAAATACTTGAAAAAGTATTCCTTTGCAGTTTAAAACATGGTGCAGCCACAAGAAGGCAACTGCTAAATACTCTTTGTGCTTTAAGAAAATCGAATTTGCACAGCTTCCACTAAAACTTTTTCAGCATGTAGCAGGAGCCTTGCTCTTTTCTGGATGTACCTTGGAGCTACTGCAGAATGATTAATAGATAATATTAACACAGTTATTGGCCTAGATCTACAAAGCACTATGCAATTCCTAACATGAGATAAGTGTACCCAATTGATGCTACATTCAAATACAGAAAATCAGGGAGTTCTCAGCATCTTATTGGAAAAATCATGCAAGTGTTACAGAAACAAGTCCAGAAAACTGGACAGTAAACCAGGTGATTTTGGCTGAGCTATATAAAAAGTTGTCTGCAAAATAGCACCCAGAACCCACCTGTGTAGGTGACCTGTGGCTATAGAAGACTTAAAAAAATATCTAAAATTCATTTAATTCAGCATGTTAATAAGGGAACTTAGAGACTTCATGCATAAAATGTAAACACTCCACTTTTGAGGAAGAGAGGGTTTCTTGTCTCTGTTTTTAACAGTGCCAACAGAAAGCATGGCACTATTACATTAACAATCAGTAAGGATGCAGGTTTCCTTTCTCTTTATTCAAGGTCAGTGCTCTAACCTTCAATTTTCTATACACTTTTAACCTTTGAACCTTTCAAAAATACTGCAAGCAAGCTGAAAATCCAATGTCCTTATTAGTAGAAGTAGGTCAACATCACATTTTCCTCATCAAAAGTGTCAGAAACATCATCTCTGTTCCCCCATCCCCAAACCACTGACAGCCAGAAATTGGGCGTGGAGAATAATCACTCTCTACACAATATATTTATGGTATTCCCTGTTTTCCTGTCCCTGCTTGGAGCTGTAGGGAGGATTTTGGACAAGATGTACCTCGGTGCTGGTCTAATAAAGCAGTTCTAGTAAAGGTTTTCTGAAGGGTCACACTCCTGCATTTATAGAATCAGATGAAAGTCACTCTCCTGCCTGCCATTCTCAGCCACACGCTCAGAAAGGGAGGAAGCTGATTAACTCACATGAAGAATTATCTGATTCTATAATCCCAACATTCAGGCACTTCCAGCAAAACTGCCTCAAGAATTGTTGACATTTGCTGCTTCTATTGGAATGTCTATCCAGACTGCAGAAGACAGCTTTCAGCAGAATATTTGCCTGGAATCAACCAGAAGCTGTGAATGCTTTTGCCCTGACATTGAGGCCAAGCTGTGCTGGGAGAGAGGTGACTGAGCTGGGCTTGCTGCAAGTTAAGAGAAGTCACAAGAACTCTCAGAATCCCAGAGGGTTTATACATCTACCCCAAAAAATACTACATAGATATCAAATACATACAACCTGTGATTCTGCTGATTCACATACCTACTCAGGAGTCAGATCATTAAATAATTACTCATCAAGAGATTAAACAAACAGGATTTGCAGAGCCAAGTACTGAGCTACACATTTCCCCATGCATCAAACCATTAAACCATCATCACATACGTTGACTTCTCTGGTACAAATGGAAATAAAATATCCCAACAAATGCATGCATAACTTGTCTTATGCAACTTGATTAGTCTTCACCCTAATTGCAGAACAAAAGGAATTAAATAAGCCCTGTAGCTTCTCCCAGTCATTCCAAAGGGTGGGGATGGAAAAAATTCCCCAGTTCTTTTCTCTTGCTGCATGGAACTTTGAATAGTGCATATTCTGGACAGCTGTAAGGTGGTATGAGCAGAAATAACTCTTACCCTAGGCTTTCAGGGCTTCAGCAGTGGACAACAGACATATTGTACCATCATATGTTCATCACAGGGGAATCAGTCTAGATGACCTTTAAAGGTCTCTTCCAACCAAAACTAGTCTTTAATTTTGTAATTCCTTTTATTATGAAAGCGTTTCCAGCCAGCATTATGGACTAAAGTGGTTTGTGCAGTCCTTGGGGAAAGCAAAAAGTCCCTCATTTTGCCCAGGTCTAATATTTGCATTTCAATGGGGATGCACTTGGAATTTAGATATAATTTTGTATATTTAAGTCTGAAGCATTAGGCCATTTTAACTCTCATTCTTTCCATTTTTTACTTTTTAATTTGTGAGACCAGCCAGAATTCACAAACAGTTTTTCTAGGAACAGCTAGAGACAGCTTTCCACAGTGGCACTGGTCTTGACCAGCTCTGCTGGTGCTGCTGCATCAAAGAACCACACACTTGCTGGGGAAAGCACAACACTGCAGATCAGGCAGGTGTTGCTTCCAGCTGAACACTTTGCTACCAGGCTACCCCTGAAATCAGCACAGTGCTGACCTAAAATTGCCTGGCTTCATCTTCCTGGCCCCTCATGCAGTCCATCCTTTTCCCTTACCCTGTGTGTTCCTTCAACTATTTGGAGACATATGGCTTCAGCTGCTATTCATATTTTCACAGTCAGTCACTTTTCATTCTGGTAACCTTGCCAAAAGCAGATTTTGTCAGGTGAAGTAATTTCCATCACATTAGAGAGATTATCTTAGCTGATGTGAGCTGTACACAAGAGGCTCAGACAAACACAGGTAGGCTTGTCTGACAAATGCAGGCTTAAATTCTTTCCTTCAGCTGGGTACAGGAGCAAGAGACTGCCAGCTACTCACAGAACACACAATGAGGCAATCAATTAAATCAAACACAGCTTGGGGCAGAATAAAGACACTGAAAAGTTTTTTGTTTGTTTGGTTGGTTTTTTTTGTTTGTTTGTTTTTTGCTATCTGATGCATAAATCAAACTCTCAGTTATATTTCTGAGAGGGTTTTTTTTTTTCTTTAAGGGCTTATAAAAGGCGTTGTGTAATTGACTTGCTTTCAGTGGCAATGATGTCACATCCGACACAGCCCCTCTCATCTGAAAATACAAATATTCTCTAGAACAACACCTGCGAAGTCATTGTCACTGAACAGCAAGACAGCAAAGCTAAAAACTCACCACTGCCTCCACTTATGCTCCTCCATCCTCTTCCCAGTCTTCAAAAGACCAAAGAATAGAAGAATACAATATCTGACTTGTGTCACTCCATCTTTTAGCTAAAACAATAGGAATTAGAACATTTGTTATGAAAACACCATTCCTAGACTGTGCCAGCATGTTCTGGCTATTGATCTCATTGAAAACATGAAGTGTCCTAAAGTATTCTGACATCAGTAATAAAAATCCACCATGTGGGCATTAATAACTGAAACCACATAAAGACACCTCCCTTTCAGTCTTGATTTTACAGGAATTTCAACCTAATATCCAGTTGCAATTAAATCTTGCTCATTTTACGACCCTGGCTGTCAAAACATGCTAAATTTGCCATTTCATAAGGTTCTGAAAGTAATCCAGGTGAGACTCAGTAGTCAAATTGGTTTTGCATGTAATTTTATGTTCATGCAATCTCCAAGCTCATCAGAACTCAGCGTCCTTGAAATTCATTGTGCTGAAATGAAAGTTAGGGGGAATTCAGAATCACCTTAGAGTTTTGCACAGCTTTCTTCTTTGAATATATTTGTATAGACCCAAGTAAACTACAGATTTTAATGTTGTACACAAAATTCCTTTAGCCAATATTACAAAAAAAGAAAACAAAAGAGAGAGTGGATAATTTTTTCTTCTGTTTGCTCATGTTCACCTGTGATTCTTTAGGCTTGGAAAGTGATATGCAAGGCCTCCTAGACACTGCTATAGGAGGCTTATGGGTTTAAGAACTGAATTTAACAAAACACATGACAATGGGTAGCTGACTCCTATAAGTTTCTCCTATATCAGTTCCAATATTCTTATATAAGAATATTCTTATATTCTTTTCCATGTGGGGACCAGGTGGAAAAATTGGCTGGCCCCAGAGGGAGACAGCCAAAGGCTGAATCTTGGCATGTGTCTGTCGTGCTTTTTGGGAAATGGCCATTGCTGGCACTGCCCAGCTGGCACAGGGGCTCCATCAGGGGACACTCACCTGGAATCAGTTTTGCTCTGGACAGGAGTCTGATGTTTCTTCCATTCCCATCATTGCCTTCAGAGCTCCCTACTCAAGCACTGCATGAAGCTGATGCCTGGAAATTAAGCTGCTCATCCTAAATATTTCCATATCTAGGGCATCTTTTTGCCCTGTTCTAGAGAGTCATCTGCTCGTCATCAGCCACAATCCCAAGGAAAAAGCTCTCTGAGCAGGTACAGGCAATGATAAAGGAAAAAGGCTACTTCTACTTAATTAACTTCCTGAACATGAGGCAGGAGTGACAAGTACGGCATTTTGCTTTGGGAGTTTTGGTAAAAAAAAAAAAAATAAATTGAAACCCATATTTGGAAAACCTTGTTGTGACCCACTGAAAAACTATTCGAAAAGTTCTTTTTTGGCACAAAAAAGAGATGTTACTTTATTTCTTTAAATTTCGTACCTTAAAAAAAATAATTTTCATATCCTAACATGCTTACTAAATAATTTCAACTTTGCTTTGCTAAATCCACCAGCAGCCTAAGGTGCAGCCATACCACAATCAAGTCAACAAAATAATATGCTGTGGACATATATTTTTGTGGTTTCATGGCACTTCAGTTTTTATCTTCTATTTCATTTTCAAATTTCCTTTTTATTTTCTGAATTCAGAGCAGCTGATGCAACTACTTAATTCTTTCCTATGCATCTATTCCATAGGGATTGGTAGGGCAATAAGCAATTAGCTGTGCTACTTATGAGTGGTTATTTCTTATTTGGAAGAGGTTTCTACCCACAATTTATTCCAAGCCATTTGTCATACACTTGAACTCCTGATTATGTAATTGCAGTATGATAATGCATTCATGTTCTATAGACTAACAATATTTCCCAGCATTTGCTTCTAAATCATGCTGATGACCATCACTAAAAGGGAAACGGTATTTTAAATGAGAAAACCTACTATTCTTTAATTGCTACAACTCTGATAATTATATCAAGCGTGTCTAAATGAAGAAAAAAGTGTTTGGGAGGTAAATATGCTGTCATATTTTCAGCAGTTTTACTGCAGGAAGGGGTTAAAGGAATCAGGAAAGCTCTGATTCATATCTTATATACATTGGAATCCAGATCTCTGGCCAGATTTGCATTTCTGTAAAATAGACTCAAACACAAACAGGATGAACCTGCTTCAAATGGAAGGAGAAGCCATTTTAAGTAGCTCTGAATCCCTTTAGCTTTCTTCCCTTGCTGGCATATCACCTTCTCAATCTAAATCCCTGACTACAGCACACTTGCTTCCTCTGGCAGTGGTTGTAGCTGTTGGGAATTATTAAAGCTCTGACCTTTCAAAGAATTACATGTATTTAAATGTAATTAACAGTGGCACTCTGTGCTACGGCAGGATAAGGTGGTCTACAAACATTTGCAGGGGTTTTCAGGTTTGGGGGGTGAGCCCTGATGTTAAACTCAACCTGTGCAGCAGTGCTGGCTTTAGTGATCTGTTCTCTTGGCACAGAGCATCCTGCCAGGTCCCACCAACCCTCAGCCACAACCACCACTGCAGCTCCAGGGGCAGGGGGCTGCTTTTGAACCCACCAGGATCCTGTTAGGGCTGGTGTAGTATCACAGAATCACCAGGTTGGAAGAGAGCTCCAAGATCATCGAGTCCAACCCAGCCCCAACACCTCAACGAAGCCCTGGCCCCAGTGCCACATCCAGGCTGTTGTAAACACATCCAGGGATGGAGACTCCACCACCTCCTGGGCAGACCATTCCAGTACTTTATCACCCTTTCTGTAAAAATCTTTTTCCTGATATCCAACATTTCCCCTGGTGCAGCTCGAGGCTGCGTCCTCTTCTTCTGCCAGAGCTGCCTGGAGGAAAAGCCCAACCCCACCTGGGCACAGCCACCTCTCAGGGAGCTGTGGAGAGTGATGAGGGCACCCCTGAGTCTCCTTTTCTCCAGGATAAACATCCCCAGCTCCCTCAGCTGCTCCTCACAGGGTTTGTGCTCCCAGCCCCTCAGCAGCCTCGCTGCCTCCTCTGGAATTGCTCAAGGAGGAGGCTGAGGGAGGGAATCAGCCCTCACTTTCCCTAAGTCCAGGAAGAGGGCTCAAGAACAGCCAGATTTCTATTCATCACAGAAATTCCCATTACACAGCTGCAGCAAAGCCAGAAGAGAACTAGTTTGTGCAATGCCCTGGGTAGGGGAGAGGTTTTCATTTCCCAGTATCCTGTTCCCTTCCATAATACAGCACACAGCTGAGACGGAACAACGGATCATTTTAGGGAAAACTGAACCTTTTCTGTTGTGTTTCTGCTAAAACATGGTAGGAAAGCACCCACAACTGAAGTGGCACTCTGCTCATGTACTGATAACCCTTTTGACTCCTACAAGCAGGGCCTGAATCAGGTTGGAGACTTGTGTTGCTTGGAAAATCTAGGGATTGCCACCAAAATTGGAACACAGCCAGGGAATTACATTGATCCTGCACCAGAGAGAGCCATCTCTTATGGCAGCTGCTCAAAATACCCTTTCCACAAGGCTGACCCACCCATGGGCCCTTTACATTCATGCAGGTTTTATATGTTCAATTTTGCTTTTTAATACTGTAACATAAAGGTATCCAGGAATATGAATTCATACACAAAGGAGATTTGCTGTACAACATGAATCAGCCCATATGCTGGGCATTGATTGCTGCATCAAAACAGCACAGGAGGACATGACCTAGTGAGGACAGCAGCCAGTCATGAAAGGAAGATTCCTGAAGATTTTATTTTTATTAAAAATTTACTGTAGGGTTTGTTTTTTTTCCTCTTCTCTACCAGCATACTTATCCAAGTCTTAGTGATTACAATATATTCTCCCATTTTACTCTAAAGAATTTTTTCTAGCTTAACCTTAGCTGGAACTATTCCTCCTTCCCCCAGCTTTTATTCCTAATTTAATTTTCACACTTGGGTGATCTCCCTGTGCATTTGTATATTACCAAGAATTTCTCAACTCTTCTCATACGAAATTTAGAATGAAAGGTTTTCAGTCCTTTTCAGATGCACACTTTGGGGTTTTGCCTTATAGCAAGTCCATCAATTAACTTTTTTCCATTTAGATGCTGCTCCCTGCTCCTGGGCACTTCCCACACAAACAGCTCAGAGATGATGCCCCCCTGGCAGTGCCCACAAGGCTGTGCAACAAATCCTGACTCATTGCTGGGGTTCACCAACTGCACTGTTCTTCCCACACTTCTTCTTCCTGTACTTTTATTGAGAAATTATTTTTTAGTTATTCCTCCTAAACCTGAACAGGCACATGCTTGAAATGTCAATGTGGCAGGGTGGGAAAGGTGCAGAAATTAAATCCCTGCATCTGGGACTCCCCTTAGACCCCAAGTCCTCTCCTGTCCCTCACCCATTCCTTGAGATAACAAGTGCTCTTGACATCCCCTGCCCCAGTTAAAAAGGGCATATATTGCATTTCTAAGGATCCATCTTTTTCTTTTCCTCAACAAAACTGCAGAGAGCCAGGCTGGATCGTATTTAAATCTAATCTTTCACAACAGCCTGAGTGATTACTTAATTGTTTGCACCTGTTATTTAAGAGTTCCTGTCTCATTCTGTTAATTAGATGTATTTAAAGCTCCATGAAGTTAGTGGGTTGTTTTTCTCCTCCAAAGGATTTAAAACATTTGTCCAACAAACAGTTCACATAATTTTGCTCCCTATTTCCAAATGTGGTGAAAAACGTTTGATTTTACCTTCTTCTCAGACTTATGCGTTCTTAACATTTTGTGGTGGGCATGAAAACCCCTGATTTATTCATGTGTTGTTGGAATCATTATTTTTCTCTGTTTACACAGATTTTTTAAAGGTTAATAATTATATGTATTGTGTTGCCCTTCAGATTTATATATCAGACCCTGAGTTCCTAACAGATTAAATAGCAGTTGTTGACCTTTAGTTTGATGCACCAACTTGAAGACTCGAGAAACCCTGGTACAACTTATTTTTGTTTGAGATGAGTCTCTGCTTCAGTATGCAAACTTCATTTTGAGCTTACATCTTCACTGTCTTCTACATTTCTACTGGTACCTCATGCTAAGCAATAAAATATCTCTCCATTTTTATTATAGTTTATTTCAGGGCTGAGACTGTCAAGAAAGAGCCGAGGGTAGAGCATATTTAAATTCTGGTCTTTTAGAAGAGGGACTTAAACACAACTGGCTTGAGGGGAAATGTAACTACAACGAGGCTGGTCTCTGAACCTCTCCATAAAATGAGGTTTACAGTAGGCAGGTTTCTCAGCCTTTTTATGGCAGAAGACCAGAACAGAGGAGAGGAGAAATTTGACTGTAAAAGAAACCATATCAGAAAGAAGGAAAGGAACAACCTCAGCTCTTATTAAAAGATGCTACAGGAAAAAAAAAAAAAAAAAAAAGAAAAGAAAAAAAAAGGGCTTTGTTTTGTCTGCCTTTTTCTAGCTAAAGCAAAGAATAAATCGTCTTTTGAAACCTCCACAAAGCCAATATGCCTATGATTTCCCATGTTGCATCCTTAATGAAAAGCAGCACATAGAACAGATTGCTCAAACAATTGGAGCTTTAGCAAAAGCTTTATGGTTCCTGATTTCATCACTGCTCAGGAAAAAAGTTAAGCACATACATAAGCCCCATAGCACCTTCTAATTGGGCTCTAATTCAACTCCTTGATCAAGTGCTATTCTGAAAGAAGGATTCTGTGAGAAGAACCAAGGTTCTGGAATCAACAGTGGTCTAAAAAAATCAGTATTCTGCCCACTAAGCACATCGAGCAAACCTTTGCTCTAGCAGTGAGCAGCATTTTCTATGTTTGTTAGGAAATATATCACATCTTAAATCCTTTTAATAATAAGCCCAAGTAGAGACACTGTCATGACAGCTTACCTCTGCCCTCCTAATCCTCACAGAACATTCTCTGAACCCTGCATGTATGTAAATAATTCACAGAAGAGGTGTCAACAGGCAGCAGAAGACACATGACATTCTTATGGCACACTACAAATAGCATTTTATGGCAACATGT
The DNA here is from genome assembly GCA_013401135.1 of Cettia cetti. Lineage (NCBI taxonomy): Eukaryota > Metazoa > Chordata > Aves > Passeriformes > Sylviidae > Cettia > Cettia cetti. Next base: position 23,305 of record VZUI01091347.1, on the reverse strand, counting down.
AAGTGCAGAAATATTCAACACCTTTGCTCTCTTCAGGAGTGAACAACATCTTTGAAATCTGTGTTTTTCTCTGCTCCTTAGTCCCAAGCCTGTGGCTGTGTGAGAGGAATTTGTGATGGGATTATTCAGCAAAGCATTGGTGTAGTGCAGTGGTTGAGGAGACCTCAGCTACTGTGGCATTTAATCTCTTTCTGGAGAATATTTAACAAATGCAGCAGATTGCTTTCCTGTGACTGGAAAACAAAGATTTATTTCTTCCATGGAATTGGTAGGTGAGACTTTTCAAAGCTGAATACCTTTGAAAAATCTTTTTGTGAAATGGGCCTGCAAGCTCTGTACATGCATAGACACTGCACTGACTTTGAGATGCCATCACAAAAATTCCTTTCATATTTAATAACCCTATCTAATCATGGATGGTAAAAGCATTTTTTAATGGTTCCCAAAATCCGCTTTAAAGAACGTTAAACTACCCATTTTTGAAGTTGTTGCTCTTCTACCTTCTATTAATGCGTGAAATTTCCTTGCTGTGTCTTAAAAGATGCAATAAAAAAACCCTGTAAACCCTTTAAGGGTTGTTCTTCACAACATAAAATGCAGAAATTGAGATACAAGACTGGTGTCCAAAACTCATGACTTTCCTCTTGCCCTGGACAAGTGGCAACACTAACCAGTAATAAAAAGAAAGAAAATGTAAAGACCAAAGAAAATGGTGATATGAGCCATTCCAGAGAGCAAATGATACACCTCTCAAATTTTAAAGCACTCTTAAAACAGTTTCCATGGGAACAGAAATTTGGCATAGTGATGAGAGCTGTTGGGAGGCAGCTTCTACCAGGCCAGATGGATAAAATGTGGCGAGGGAATCTAAGAAGGGAAGTAGGCTGTACACTCCTTAAACCTTGATAATGGGTCCAAATGGGCCTGAGCTCAGGGCACAACTCCAAAAAAATGCCATCACCCCTGCTGATGGTGACAAAAGCAGGTGGAGTCTCTCCTGATTAGTGGAATGTGAAAGGCTGCAGGCACCTTTCAGCAGTGCTGGTTTGGGTATGGCAAAAAAGAAAAGAAGGGAGTGGCTGTGGCCAGCTAATATGGCAATTAATGTTGTTTAAGGGGGAGAAAATATTTGAAATGTTTGGCTCCAAAATACACGCAGCTAGTAATTCCAAAGAGGCTCCTGGGTGGCTCCAGCCTGAAAATCTGAATTTTCCATTAATTTTTAGGGTAGTGCATAGGTTGTGATCCCACAGTACAAATCAAAAACGTATTCCCTAAAATCTCTTGCACTGGACAGCTGAAACCAAAACATCTTTTGTCAATTATTATTAATTTCATTTCTCCACCCTCATTACCTCTCAGCTTCTGCAGTCTTTGAGCACCTTGTGAACACTCACATGAAGACCTTGTCTGGCATCACTTCCAGCCCACAGCAGAGATCTCATCATTTGTGCCTCAGCCTGTGGCATGTTAAAGCTGGAGTCCTTTCCCTAGCAACAATGGAAATACAATTTAAATTCTAGCAACTACAGAAAACACTACGGGTATGCTAGAGGAAGATTTCTCCCTGATTACAATAATAATCAGCTATGTGATGTGAAGATTTATGACATGTTTAGTTTGTAGATGGTAATTATAAGATCCAGAGATTTGGGGTTCCCAAGCTTGAGGGAAAAAGCCATCAGCCCTGATTTTCTGATGCTCAGCCACTCTCAATTTTATGGGTGGAAAGTAAGACACAACAAATCTCAATATTTGTTTCAGGTCTGTTCCATTCCCATAACAAATGCAAAGTGAGGCAATGCTGTTTGATCAGATAATAATTAAAAAGTTACTGAAAACATTTCAGAAAAAATCTGTAGACTCATGATACTATATTTAACACTGAAAGGATGTTGTGATAATGGTAATAGTGAAAATATTGCAAGTTCAAGCAGTGAAAAAAAAATTGCCCTAAGTATCCCTTTTGGAGGAACCAACACAAAAATCCTTCACACCAGACATTTAAACCAGGTTCTGACACATCACATATGTATATAACATTCTGTGGCTGCTGAATAAGTATTATATCACATCCAGAAGAATAAGAATTACAAGAATAAAGATGGAACTAGTCAAAAATTATCTTTGATCTAAACAGAATCACAAAATTTCATTAAGTCCTTGTGCTTCCCTCATCCTGGTAGCATCTGAGGGACACCCTCACTACCTGCAAGAGGCTTTTGCCCTCATATCTGACTACCAGGATTATAAAGGTTCCCTTTTAAGTTCTGAAAGTCTTGCCTCCATCATCAACATCTCATAATGAAAATTCAGTGCAAACCTTAGTCATAATGAGGGTACTATATCCCCATAACATTGTCATTTATTTTGACTGACATTTCATTTAGGATTTCAACTAGCTGCTGCTTGTCACGTCAGATAATTGTATTTTTCTCCAGCCACCTGAGCACAATTATCTCAGGGAAAAAAAAAAAGTCCAAAACAATGTAAAAGTCCAAAAGCCATCAACATTCCATGTGCCCCAGAAAAACAGCACAGGGCATGCAAACACAGGTTGTGTTATATCACAAATGCCTTTATTTATTATGCATAAAGCAGTCTGGACTCTTGTCAGATTAGATAGAATAAGACCTTGGTGAATCAAATCTACTTGGGGCATGTCAGAAATCAAGCAGGCAATTTTATATGCAGCTTTTTTTTGTTTATGATCCAGGATGAAAAAAATTAAGAAAAAGAAAAAAGAGGTGTGGATCAATATGGCCCTTGATAATCTATCTGAGAGTCTAATCCAAATTACTCTCAAATGAGGAATAATTTAACTTCTGAGGACTGGGCACTTGGCTAATAACATTTCTACCACTCAAGAAAAAAAAAAAAAAAAAAGGCAGATATCCTTAGCCCTAAATCAAAAGGTCTCTTCATCCAACTGGAAAAACTTTCCTTTTCTTTACATTTCATGGCAGTTTAGGCTGGCTGCTTTCCTTTATTAACTTGATAAATAACTACTGCAAATGTTGGCACTTTTTCAAATGCAAGGAAATAATACAGGCCAGACACATGAAGGACCCTTCTCTGTAATCAGGTGGTGCAATGCCTTACATTTTAGGACATTCCTGCTAAAATAAAATCCAAATCCATAGTCGGGATCTGGAAACTGTGAATTTTTTCAACCAAACTCAAACCAAAGATATAAAGACAAATTCTCTCTCTAAAACATAGCAGCCTACCTTGGGCTATCTGTGGATATTGCTCAGGATCCTGATTCTAAAATCCTCTCTTCAGAATAATCACCTTCCTAAAACTTCTCTTTGTTTGCTTGTTTTGTTTAAGAAGCAGAAGGATCAGTGCTGTTGTTCTCCAGCAGAGGTAGAATCAGCAGCAATGCCTGTGGTTATCTTCCATGATGCATCTTTCTGAGCAGAACACCCAGTCAGGGGGTGGGGATTGAATTCCTCCTCAGCTTGAAGGAATCTCTGCAGCAAAGAGTGCCCTAATCATCCCATTTGTCCATGGATGCAGCACGACAGCTCTGTTTGAGCAGTACCATCTGCTGCCAGAAAAGCAGTCCCAGGTGTGGTTTGTTCCTCCAGCCACGACCTCTTCTTGTCTGGCTTCACTTCCAGAGCTCCCATGGCTCTAAAATTCTAAAAAAGAGAGGGGATGGAGAGAAATGAACCACGAGATCCTCCACTCTTTTTGGAGGGGCAAAAAAATAAGATAATGGGAGATCCTGCATCCGTGTACAAAGCGTGTGTGGGGTATAAACCATGAGTTTGTTACAAATTTGGGTTTCACCTTTGGCTGCTCAACAGAATTCCTGCTGAGATCTTAAATGAGAGCTGGAATGTGAGTGCAGAGAGAGTTTTCAAAATAACATTGCACCGTTGTTATGCCAGGTGAAACTAAATGTGTGGCATGAATTTGGAATGGAGATCAGGTTCCTGACTCTCACAGGCAGTTTTAAAATATTTTCCCAACATGATCTATAGCACCAGCTCAAAAACCTAAACTGGGAATATAATTAGTTTTGGGTGACTCTTGCTCCATCACAAACACTTTCAAAAAAAATAAGATGGGGTACAACCTTTCAAGGTAACACAAAGGAAATGTTTTGTTATCACTTTTTAAAGTATGCTGTAAAAAATCTGATCTCAGCTGGTTTAAATTGGAAGAAGCAAAGGCAAGGCAGTTATGCTGATTGACAGCACCTGAGCACCATGTCTTGGATATTAAAATTTAGTGATGTTGGTTAGACAGATAAAAGTAAGTTAAAAAACTCCAATAAAATATGTATTTTCAAAACATAACAAGCTGATATTAGAATATCATTTATTTTGTGCATGTCCTGCACATTGTGGCTATAAACCAGGTTAAGTGTGTGCATTATACAGAGCTGGATGTGTGGAAAAACCTAAAGGCATGTTTGGGAGGGAGTTGGGGGCTCTTTTTTTAAGCTATCATTAGGCTTTGAAGAATCCACCTTTTATTTTCTTGCATCCTTTTTCAGTAGAATAATTTATAAATTTCATCAGGTTACCAGACCATATCACGTTGCCTTTTTGATAATGAAACTACAGCATGCTAGAAAATACCCAATAACAGATTAGCTCGTAGGGTTGGTGATTATAGCACTAACAAAAAACCTCCCTACATATCCAGAATTAAAGATATTGAGACTCTCTGCATCATGTGTTGCTGAAGGCAATATCCTGTGCTGTTTGCAGCCCTCAAACACCACCACCCAGGCAGGAATCATATGTTTCCAGATAATCACTGCAGAAAATTCTAAAGAGCCCCTGACGATTTTTTTGGGTACACTGGCAGCTACAGACCTGTGGAAAAAAAACCAAAAAAAACCAACCCTGACAACAGTCCTGGTTGAATTCTCTGTTGTTATATTAACCTCCCTACATCCCTGTTTCACAAAATTCAGCCCCTTGGGTCAAATCCCAGCACAGATGCTTGGGACTGCAGGGAGCTTCGTGTTTGTGTGCTGCTGAGAGCTCCTCAGATACTGCTTAAGGTGGAGAAGACAGAGAGGGAGGCAGAAAGAAAGAATGAAAGAAAGGAAAAACAGAAAGCAACCACCAGGTAAAAGCTGATTTTTCTGAGGTTGAAGTAATTTGAATTGATTACACATCAGGTACAGATGCTTGTAAAATTCACAATTCTAAACAAACATGGCTAAAGCCGTTTGAACTAAATCCATCTGGGGAATTAGCAATTAACCACTTTCCAGTCTATAAAGTCAGCTTAATATGGACTACAATAAGCAAACACTCTGGAAAACTGAACTTAGATAGGAAAGGGCTCACCTTCAGGCCCATGTATTTATATTTGATGATAAATTTCAGTAATATTCTTTCTTTAGTTGAAGCCTCCGCTGGCCTGCAAGATTTCTGTAATATATTTCTGCCAGAACAACAGTACTTGGGATTGAATTTGCATTTATTAATAATTTATTTTTCCCAAAACGCACCTGTAAATTTTAAGCTGGAGAAAGGAATGAAGGCAGAAAGGAATGATTCATTAATGAGAGAAACAGCCTGCTTTCTTCTGTGAGCACAAAAAAAAGGCTGCCCTGCTCCTGCTGCCCACCCTGGCAGGGCTGCCAGCACAGCCCAGGGTGACAGCACGCTGTGAGCTGCACCCAGCTGAGAGGGTGAGACAGCAGCCTGCCATCCCCTGGAGAATAATGAATACTGTCCTGAGAAATATTTCCAGGCACATGCTTCCTTAAAAAAAAAACAGGGAAGAGGAATGCTGTAAGAAAGGTTTTGTTGTTGGTGGTTTTAATATTTTTAATATGGCAGTCCTCCAAGCAGGCTGCATTATCTCAGCAGGATCACTGAAGGACCTGATATCAACAGTCACTCTGGAATTCTGGCTAAAAAGAATCAGATTCAACTGCACCTGCAGAAAAACAAACCCAGGAAGCCAATCAAAAAGGAAACTCCAGCATGGGATGCTGCACCTCCTGTGAGACTGCCCCCACCCACCCTCACCTGCAGCAGCTCTGACAGAATATGCTGGCCCCACTGGAGCACTTTGACATGAAACTTCAGCTTCATGAAGTGGGATTAAAATTCCTGAAATTCAAATTCATCAAGAAATCCCTGCAGTTTTACAGCATTTTATTTCTTTTCCAGCACATGGCATCTAGAATAAGTGTAGGACTTTGTTTATGAAGCCATGATAGACTTGGAAGTCAGCAGTGTCATCCTTACAGCCGCACATTTTTCCTCTGTCAAAAAAACCCCACTGGAGATGAAATTAAAAGTTCCACACCTGCTTCCTTAAATCTGTAGGACAGATATGCCTATCTGTATACTCTTCTCATAATATTGCAAACATATTCTTTTGTTCTTGAAACATTCTTGAACATTCACTAGAACCAAGGAATCTTCTTAACTACTGAAGTGGTAGTATAAAACCAGTAATAGATTTTTTTTTCTTCTAATTAATTAATATCAACCCACTGCTACAACATCATACATCAATACTAAACAATTATTTTATTTCCAAATTATGTTCCCAATTAAAAAAAAATCTTAAAAATTGTGTTTTGTTTTGGTTTAATTTTTTTTAAGAATTGGATGGACATAGAAAAAAGATGTAAGAAGCCAATATCCCATGTCCCTCATTCCTTTCTGCTTTCCTTGAAAACAAAAAATGTTTAAAGCACTTTATAACTGAATGAATTTTTTTCATGTCACATGCAACCCCTAAAAGGGAGAGGAAGAAAATCAAATAATTTTGCTCCTTCATTTTCCCCATAATGCAGATAGATACTCATTTTTGTTTAAATGCTGCATCTACTAAGAACATATTCTATATCAAAGGAACAAGGGGAAAAAAAATCTTACCTTTTCAAAGATTAAATCAGTTATAATAATGTAAATATTTCTGCCATATATTATAATAGGCCATAAACAAAATAAAGAGGACAAGTGCAAAAACCAGCGAAGCAGAACATATATCTACCCAGAGATATATCTGATATAATATTTGATATTGGAAGAATACAGCTCCAGACCAGCAGTGAAATTGATTGAGTGATGTTATCAGAGACCAGGATTAGCAACAGGAGAAAGAAAATGAGGAAATATGGGGGAATGACCCACAGTATCTATCTTGTGGGTCACCATTCCCATCAATCATCTCTGCTATGATTACACATCGCTGGAGAGAAATTGGGCTGAAATGTTAATGATCTCATGATTTACATTCTGCCAGAATCCTTTCACTTTCCTGTGCAGCCTCAGAAATAGCTCACCAGCTCCAGAGTTCAGAAAAAAACCCAGCAGGATGAGGGGAAATCACAATCATATTTCATAACTCAGGTCGTTACTGTTTGTTCCTGTGGCAGTAGCAAAAGAGGATTCCTCTGTTGAGTACACCATAATAACTGCTAAAATGTTTCAAGGGCTTCAAATGTCTTGGGGTCATCATTTCAGATCCTTCCAGAATATAAAAGCTATCACAGTAGTAGTCAAGTTTTGTGGGGTTGTTTTGTTGGTTTTGCTTGGTTTTTTTAAGGAAAAAAAAAACAAAAACAAAAACAAAAACAAACCAAAAAACCAACAAAGCCAAAAAACCAAACCAAAATAAAAGTTGTCCTACAAGGAAAATTTTAAGTTTAGACAATCAAATTAATTTTAGGTTGCAAAATGGAATAATGTTATTTTCCATTTTAGTTAAACAAAATATTTGATTATTTCTAATTATGAGTTAATTCTGACTCCAAGAACTGTTGAACTAGCACCAGAACTGTTCAAATTTACCAAAAAATCCTCTACTAGGACAGCTTCTCTCTGGGAACACACACTCCTTCACACTGAATTTTTTTGCAATGTGTTGACTGCCAAAACTTAATTTTAATTTTGAAAAAAAATCCAAAAAAGCCACAAAAAAAAAAACAACAAAAAAACAAAAAAACAAAAAAAAACCCAACCCAAGCCAAAACATTTAAAATATCATAATATTTCTTTTTCTCCTTGTTGTAAGGAGTAAACCATTTATTATCATAACAATATCTTGGGATGTGTTCCACGTCCCAACATCCCCATTTATGAGACACCAATAGCTTTGCTGCTGAACAACAAGGGACATTTATTCAGCATGCTAATTAGAGGAACAGTTGCTTTTTGCAGTATATTTTATACCTGGAATAATTTTACCTTAATATTTGAAAAAGGAACCCCCTGTAGTTTTGTTTTTTTTTCCTTTCCATAGTGTCCTTTTGGGGTACTGAGAAGCACCTTAGGAAGGTGAGCACAATAAAGACAAAGTGAGAAAAATGGATTGGAGAAAGGCACTGGGGAGAGAGAGCAAAGCAGAGAAGGAAAGAACAAACAGAACATACTGAGGAACTGCATTAAACTGCAGTTTATTAATTAAAATACAGAATAATGAAGAAAGAAGAGAACATCAACATCCAGACAATGGAAGAGGGCAAAAATATTAGCTAGGGTTTAAAACTGGAAGTAGGAAGGAATAATGGAAGACATTTTCTAAGTTCTCTCTTCTGCTTTTCCTCACTTGGGATGGGAACATGATTGTCTTGGAACCCCTGAAAGCCCAATAAATCTGTACCCCTCACCCTCACTGGAGAATCCCTATTAAATGTGTATTCTAATCAATTTTAATATTTTCTAAACCAGCAAATTTCTTCTTTTATCTCATAACTGTCTTAGGCCAGCCACTGGTCAAGACCGATTTCCCACAGAGGCTGAAATTATTTCCCCTCTTAACTTCTTTCTCCTACCCCTTTTCTTCTGCAGTGCAACAAATGAAGCCACTGAATCCAAAAATAATGTTCCAAGTTTGCAGAACAGTCCCTCAGAGGCTCTTTATCATAAGGCAAAATATAATGAACAAAGTTTCCATATGCAGCAGGGAGGAAGTCAGATAGAAATATCTGTCTTTGCCACTTCTTAAAAGAAAGGAAAAATAAACTTGAGGCTTCTTAGATGGTTCTAATATCACATGTAAAAAGTATAAATAAAAACCTAGCTGTTAATTTTGATCAGACACAGATTCTCAGTCCTGAGAAGAATGAAGATAGTCTAAAAAATGCTGGAATGCATTTGATATATTTTAATAAATACCAAAACAAAGAAATTGGCAAACGTTATTTGGAGGTCAGATTTCTGTTGAAGTGAGGAAAAAAATATAAATAAGAAAAAGAGATTCCACAAAACAAAAGCAGCCAATCTAAAGGCATATACAAGAATGAATCACCTGCTTTTGTTAAAAAACAAATTTGCCCCACTAAAAATACTGAGTCTCTTTCACATTGGTTAATCAACACTTTCCAACAGAACTGTGCACTAGAAAAATAAATAGAAATGATGTCAAGGCATTTATACATTCCCAGTGTGTCTGCAATTATCTAAGTGTTCACAATTTTCCTTCTTATAATTTCACACATGTTATTCTGAATATCCCTGTGAAATCTTAATTTATCTTCCACTCCTTGTTCAGTGGATTGGTAAATGCATACAACTACGTATACAAAGCAGAGACACCAATTTCCATGTACATACAAAATTCTTGCAGGCCTGTGAAAGTGTACACAAGAAATGGCAAAAATCAGAGTTACTGTGTATTTGCCTTTACTTAAGAGCAGTTTTATTAATTAAAATCTGACAATTTTCAAATAACTAGTGCTCAACATAGCTAGCAGTAGCATTTGGGGCATGGAAGAAGTGGGTATAAATTGCTATAAGATCCCTTCATAGTTGTTTACCTACAAAAAAAAAAAAAAAAACAGCATGGGACAAAACTGAATTAATCACTGTCTTTTAAATTAGGATTTATTATCCTTTTAACTCATTGGGGGAAGAACACATTTTAAGTGTAACTGATTTGTTATTAGACAAATCAATAGTCTGTTGTTTCCCCCTCATTTTCCCTTTAACTTGAATACACAAGCACCTGTCAAATACTGAAATACCATCGTGAGAGCAGCCCTGGTGGAGACAAGCAAAAATGCTGCAGAAGGTCCTAGAAAACTGGCCAATAAATATGTCTGTACTGAGGAAATGCATTTGGCCAGGCTTTTAGGCAGCTAATTATTTGCATTAGGTGGATTGCTCCAGCTCGCACTGAGAGCAGGAGTGTTGGTTCTGCAGGGCTGAGCTGAATTTGAGGAGGAGTAGCAGGAATAACCTGCTTTTGATGCCCTTAACTCACGTCCACCTACTGCAAACCACGCAGATCTTGCTAATTAACAAGCTGTTCAATGACCACTGAGTGGAAAAAGATTCTCTCTCATATTGCCACAGAACGGAACTGCAAATGAAATTATAGTTCTTGGTATGAAGTGAAGGTGTCAATCACATCAGCACACAACTTCTGGAAGGAAATGAGTCAGCAAGCAGGAAAATGTACCCAAATGGGTAATTAATGGAAAGTTCTTGAAGGGTTTGATCAGTGCTGGCTGCAGCCTGTGCTGGCAGCTTCTCCCCAGGAATGTGGAGCAGAAAGGGAAGAAAGGGAGCATGAGGTCAGGAGACCTGATTCAAACTGCACCTTCAGAAAGGGGATGACTCATTGCTGGGTGTCAACACAACATAAGGCATTGGAGAATTGATTTCTGGGTTTGGTTTTTTTCTGTTTTCAAGAGGAAACAGCCCTGCTGGCTGTGTGGGGAACAGAAACCTTTGCAGCAAGGGCCCCTGTGCAGAGATGGTGAGGCAGGTGCTGTGCACAGAAATGTGTGATGGAGAGATTTCCATCACCTGCACGTCGCTGTATGATGCTCCCACACCTCTCTGAACAAAACATTGTTTTAACAGTGATTTATCATAATAGAAATAGATGTAATGCTTATGGTATTAACTGTGGTTGCCAGATAACCCATGCTGAAAGAAAAATGAAAAAAGCTGATTTCTGTACACCTAGTGCAGACTTCTAGGATTTTATGCAATGGTGCCTATTCCGCCCAAGGTCATGTTTCAACTAAAATTTAGTAACACATCATTTGCTAAAATGCATAATAAGGAGCAAATGCTCACTGGACTGGAATACATTAGACTTCACAAAGTATCTCTTTCAGTTTAGCCATAACAAAGATTAAATACTGATTTAGTGTTACATTATTTAAAGTTATTCCAGTGTCTTTCGCTCACCAGATGCTGTTGTTAACTTACTAAGAACTTGTCACAATGTCAATCCAAGTAGAACTTGGCAGCAAAAGGTAGCCTCTTATCTAAGTATTTACAATGAATACAAACACAAAAATTTGCATTTATGTCAGTATAACCCATAAATTCACCACTTGCGAGTCACCAGCAAGGCAATGCAGAGACTGTCAGAGCAAAGACAGGAGTCACTGAGTTAAATATCCTTTTTTTTCTTTTCCCCCTCTAAATGTTTATTTTCTTAGTGATCAGGCAGGTTCATGAAGGAGGTGGTAGGGGTCTCTTTCCCTGCCTGTGGCAGAAGCCAGCAGGAAGGAGTGACTAAGCTGATCTCACCACAGGCAGCATAGCAGATATGATGAAAAAAGATTCTGTAAGCAATGAGAAACTGCTGAGCACTTGACTCTTTTGTGCTTTGATTTGAATTATGCAACCTGGGCTGAATTCTGTAAACCCTCTATTCTCTCCTTGCAATGAGTGCATATTTAGGGATGGATTCAGAGCTCACAAAAATGAGTTCAGTGACTCTCAGTACTCGTTTTACCTGTACTGAAGTGAGGAATATAAAGATGTAGTGTCATCTTTCTGTAAGGAATAAGAACTCCTCAATTTGAAAAACTTACACTGCAAAAAAGCAGCTTGGGGTATTATCCTTTTATAATTGTTGTCACAACTCCGTGAGGGATTAAAATTAGCCAGTACACAAGTTTTCAGAAGTCTTTTAAAAACTGCTAAAACATTTTCTGCAAAATTTTGTATGGAACAAACCGTCAGGAAGTGAAGAAATTCATAGCAAACAAATTAACAGATGAGCCATAACTGGACTGGCTTTTATTTTTTATGGAATTAGATGACTGCTGACCATGACTCTTTTTCATGACACCATATTCAGTGAAATTCCTTGCAAAATAATTAATATTACCTTTAACTTTGTTGAATTGCTTGTGTGACAATTCCCTATCTCTGGTTCCAGCTATTACCCTTCAAAGAGCTTTGATTGGATTATGCTGACATAAAGGTGAGCTGGTAGTGATTTCCCCTCCACCAGGACTTCAATCAGGATGAGCAGCAAGTGGAGCAAATGAGTGTGAGCTCGTTCCATCCCACCCTTCAGCTCCAGGGATTGTCTCTCCAAGGAGGCAGAGAACATCCCAACACTCCTGAGGCTGCCATTCTCACTGTGGGCAGGGAAGATCACCAGTGAATGGAAGTGCTTGGGGCAAAGGCACTGAAAAAGCTCCTCTGGGGTTTAAATGAAAACATTGGCCCTCCCCTGGTCTTTTTATACAACACCAAATAACAAAATCTTGGTTTAGGCTGGGTAAAAGTGGCTCTGTGTTAATGCAGGGTCTAAACCAACACCCAGAGGTGGTACTGGGCTGGCCCTGGGGAACATTTCATTGTTAAATGTGCCAAGAGCTGCCTGCCTGCTGCTCAGTCCATCCAGCCCAAGGCTGCTCAAGCCATAAACGTGACAATCAGGAAATTCTGCACAGGCACAGATGTGAGTTTGGGACAAACTTCATTACTGCCTTTGAGGTAAAGGAGCACACAGAGAACAGCTGTAAAAAAAAGCCCCAAAACCCCACGGTCCTACAGAGCTCAGCTCAGTGACGCTCCACGAGGACAGATGGGAAGCTCTTCTGTTGCTCAACAACATTTTGAGGAAGGAACCTGCCCACATTTTTGTTCAGGATTTTGGAGAATGCAGCAGGTAGAGCTTTCAGCCTCCCAGACACATCCCCTGGGTTGGATTATTCAATTAAATGCACTGAGAATAGCAATAATCTTTAAATATTCTGATACAGATAAGAATATGGTATAAGGTTTTTACTGAAGTAAGACTTAACCATGCCAGCCATCCACTCACTCTATTAGTGGCTTTTGCATCTAATAAAACTGATAATAGTTTTATTTGATTTACTGGAGGTAAACAGTAACTGATGGACTGAACCTTAAATTTCGTCCTTGAACTCAGCTCACAGCACAATGTCATAAAGAAAATTTTATAACAAAACGAATTAAAAACCAAATCAAGATCAATTATTGTAATTTTATACTGAAAATACTTGGTTAAGCCTTCTTGCTGTCTTTCACATCTCCCTCCTCCTGCAAGTCTTTCCTAATGTTTTCTTAGTGTTTATCATCTGTTGCTAAAGGGAAATTTTGTTACTAACAACAGCAAATTGAAAAATAATTGACACTTTATATTTTGTAACCTACATGAGTCTCTTCACATTTTAACTTACTGTTCCTGAAGTGCAGCTGTAAATATTGCCAAAATTTGTGATGAAAATATTAAAAAAAAGAGAAGGGAGCATGGTTAGGTGATGCATGGCACAGAAACCAACCTAATAAATCCTTTAATTTTACTCCTTGCTGTAAAACAATGCTAGTAATATTTCTTGAACCATTTAGCTTCTGTTGTAACGTAACCTGCAGACTAAAATAATGAGCCTGAAAATATTATGTGATTTTTCTTTCTCCTCTATTGTATTCAATGGTACTGTATCATGCTACAGAATAATTTTAGTAACCTTAGAGTTTTGGGGATAATTGTTAAACCACTTATTTCTACTTCTAAAAAAGGGACAGGCTATAAACAGCATTAAAGACAGCTCCAGGTGGAACCCAAGCAGCACAGGGGTGATGTGCAGTGGTAGAGATTTCAGGGCACAGCAGGATTAGAGTGACAGAAATCCAGAATCAACAGGAAAGATCCTAACTGACACAGGATTACTGCCCCAGTCAGAGAAGGCATGTTTACTGGTTTAGATGCTGGCTGTATAATTTCTATAATTAGAGTCTGATCAGTAAGCAACACTGCAATGCAGCTTCAACACCCTAAAGAAATTTCAGACAGGCTATTAAAGAATGATTTATGGAGCAGGCTTTTGTTCAAGCAAGTGATTAGCATTTAATAGTGTTGCTTACTAAGTGTTGAACTGGACTTAACCAAGCTAAGGAACAATAAACAAGTTGGAAAAACAAAATAAGAAAAAAAGAGAAAAGCATTTCAATATTTTCTGTGTCATAGCTGTAAAGAGCAGCATCATATTAATGTAACCAAAAAAATTTATCTTTCAATTTTAGGCAATATGTTGTGCCTAAATTGTTGTGCTGAACTTGTTAAAGATTTTTTTCTTTTTTTCCTTTTTTTTTTAATGTTAAGAGCTTCAGAATGTTGTCTACAAAAACTCATCTTGATTTCTGTGTGTTGAGAAATGCAGAAAAAAAAGTTTGAAAAGGAAACACTTCAAATGTTATACTTTAGGAGAACTTAAAAAAATTATTTTTGGAAAAACAAAAATGAGGGAAATGGGAAAAATATTTGGGGCATCTTAATATTGGTGGTAACTCTTTACCTCCCTAAACAAACTTTCTGACTAATCAGCATCTTGTTGATTGTCAGACAAGGCCAAGACCCGATTCCCATTAACTTTAATGAGAGTCAGATTGTGTTTGCAGGTTATTTGACCATTAGTTCACATTTCTGTTGGGAAGAAAACTGTCTTATTCATCCAGCCCCTCACAACAATGAATGACAGGAAACCCATTTAGTACAGTTCTGATGGCGTTGTTTCAAAAAACTTTGCATTTAACAAAAGGGAAATGATGGTTCTGGAAGGAATATAAACTCAAGAGAAAGAGGCTCTGCTCATGAACAGATGGATTTCAAGTACAGACCTTAGCTGAAAACCAGTGGGCACAATTGGAAATTAACAGCTACTGCACACCCTTGCAGCATGATGGGATGTTTCCAGAGAGCTGGGTGTGCAGGCAGGTAATTAGCAACATGCCAAGGAACAAAGCAACCACTGAGGTTTGTGCAGAAGCTTGGGGAGCAGCCCCACTGAGTCCCACCAAGTGGGACACCAAGTCTTTACAAGTATGGGCAGGTGCCTGGATCGTTCCAACACTCACAGCACAGCAAAGACCCTGGAGTGCCAGCAAAACAAAACAGAAAACAAAACAAAAAAAACCAAAACAAACAAACAAAAAAAATCCAAACCACCAACAAAAAACAAGCCAACCAAGCAACAACAACAACAACAGAAAAAAAAACCACCAAAAACCCCCAAAAGATACACACATTAAAAGGCAATGTTGGAAAATCCAGGGGATAATTAGGGAAGAGCTGTCTCTACAATTTTCTGAGACTACTGCACCATGTGGTTCATCCTAGCAATTGTCTTGATTTCCTGCTCTCATAATTCTCTCATTTCTTGTACAAGACAAAGGAAGGATTGAACATGATTAGCCAAGCTGGGCTAAGAAAATTGTTCTGCACTTCATAAAATTGCTTGAAAATGGGTGTGAGAGGAGGAAAGAGAAGCTGGCAATATTTGTGCTGACAGAGATCAATGAAGTATGACATTTGTGATGCGAAGATGCATGAACACTGAAGAGGAAAATAGAAGTTTGATAAGATGACCTTGATGGGTGTGTTGGACAGAATTAGAGTTGTAAAGGGCAATTTGAGAGAAACAGAGAGGGATGATGTTTTCAATAAAATCAAAGTTGTAATAAAGGGATCAGTATCCAAACTGAAGATGAAAAAACATCTGAACAAAAAGAGTTGTAGAATAAACAGTTGAGGTGGTCAGACACGCTGGGGACTCAAAGAAATGGAAGAAGGGACACTGATTTGAAACTTTTACAGCAGTTAAGATAATTTGCTTGATGGAAAGAAAACAATAGTGCACTGTGGCCCAGTTCCAAGAATGCCTGTGGAAAATCCAGCTGACTCATGAGGAGAGGAAGCAGGAGAAGGGGATGGAAGAGAAACCAGCAAGGAGAGAAACACGAGCCAGATAAAACACTCTTTGTAGTGTCTGTAATACACCAATAAGCAAACACCAGATCCATGTTTCTCCATGCCCAGGGCAGGTTGCTGTCCCAGAGGGCTGAGCCCAGGCTGTCAGCTCCTGTGGGAATCACAGTGGGATAATCCTCAGTCAATTGTTTGGTGCTCTGACAATCTTGTGTTTTACATCCAGAACATTTCTGGGAAGAAATGCACAACACAGTGCTCACAATATGGCAGGGAAGAAGGGATTCTGTATTCAGGTAACTAAACTTGACAACAACACAGAAGGAAATTAATAAAGTCTTTTAAAGGGTGGTAATGACTTAACCTGCTGTTGTGATTCCAAGTGTGCAGATAAAAAAATGTTGGTAACAACCTTCAGGGAAGCTAAAGCTGGATGAACTGATCCTAGAACCCTTCCATGAACTGCCTTTTAGAAGTTGGAATTAATTGTTGACTTCATAGACAGCAATGCAATTTTTAACCCAGCACCACTGCATGTTAAATACAATCATGTAACTTCTTATTTCCTGTCTTTTTTATTTCATCAGCATCAAATGAAATACAATTACTCCTCTTCTGGGAGCCTTTCAATAGATCTTAACATAAATCAAAATCTTAATTTATACAAAACTCAACAATATCAACTAAAACAAGATACTGCTTATGCACACTAATTCTAATCCAGGTGCATCAACCAGGGACAATATTTCCTGGCTTGATCACCTGACATACAAATCTTTGCTGTAGTCACAGGAATTAGGAGATGATAGATGCCTCAGATCTGTTTTTGACTACCCATTCTACTGTGACAGGTTCCTCTGTCAGGTAGGGATGCTGAGGGGAGCAAGATGACAATGAGTATTTCTTCTGTAAAGCTCCTTTGAAAACATTAACCTGAGTTTTTATGATCTCTGTTGTTTTCCAGGTCTAAGTGGGAAACAGAGCTTCAGTTTCAGGTTAATTTTCATTTATATTTTTCTTAGTGATCACTTCTAGTGCAAGGAAAGGCTCCATACAGAGGCTCAAATCTATGAGCAAACAACAAAAGGAAATAAAGGTTTCACTTTTGTTCAAAAAACATCAAGTAAAACCACTTTGAGGTTTTTTTATGGAAATAAGGATTGTAGGCTTCTCTATAAATCATGTGAAATATATAGGTGCCAGACTGCATTAAAACCACTTGGTTTACATTATGTTTTAAAACAATAGGCCATAAAAAACCACAGTTTTCATTTTGATATGTCTTAATTTTCTGAAACAAAAAGATGGAGTAGAGTGAAATTCAAATAATGAAAGACATATGTGCAATAATAAAAAGAGTAGATTGAATATTTATCTTCTCTATAAGGACGAGAAAATTTGGAAAGAGCAGTACTACCCTGCAAACCTTTGTAGAGTGGCTGAGATGGGCAGCATTAAGTTTGTTTTCTGGCACTGCTGCAGCAGTCCTTGAACATTCCCAGCAGTGCCATGACAGGGCCAGAGAGAGAATTTTTAATGACTGTACAACCAGAAATGTTTTGCATGATCTACATCCTAATTGTGCCTGTTCCCAAAGTACAGAACATCAAGTTTTACAATACACAGCAGGGGACTAAAGACTCTCTTTGGAAAACTTCTGATGTAAATATAGGACAACAAGGACTTTGAAACTCATTCATACAATTGCCTTTCACAGTAACACCTCTGCTTCAGTTGCAAGAATACTCATTTGCAGAACTAAATTGGTATGTTTCCCTTTACAGCATCTTTCCCTTAGTTAAAGACTTTGTCTTTAAAAACTTGGAGCTTTATGCTGCTTCCTGTTGCATGTGATAATCCTGGCATAAGAAAATCTCTCTTGTGGATTTCATTGAGTTTCAATAAAGCCTGTTAACATTAATCCAGTTTGTCCTGTTCCGGGTTGGAATGTTATTATTTTTAGACTAGTTTGTCAAATCTTTTTAGATAGATAATATAAATTTATGTCTTCATTATATCTATATACAGCCTTATTTGGGCCGCATTAATTCCCTCAAAGTCAAACCTTGCTTTGTTTATGAGATTATTGGCATTGATTTCAGAGGCTCAAGACAGAAAAATACCTGCACTTAATGGAACAATTGTACCAGTCCCACTCTGTCCACAGAGGATATATCAATTGTAAAAACATCTTCCCTCACTCCCACACCCTGCCTCTCCCCCCTCCCCACGGTGGTAACTGAATTAGCTGTGCTGTTCTTCAGATAAGTGCTTGTTTTTCAAATAACCGCTTAGTCTCTGACCCTTCCTCGGGGCTGATTTTATCTTGCTTTTATTTTTTTAGTTTGCCTCAAGCTGAACTTTACCTGACCTCACATCTACGGTGATTGAAGCCTTTATGAACTGAATATGATGTCTGATTTTGTCTTAAAGGATTTATTCCTGCAAAAGTGAAAGTTACAAGCCTCACATATGAATTTGCAGCCCAGCAGCTTGTTGCATGTGATGGTGAGCCCTTGCTGGGATGCAAGGACGAGCAGCAGCTGTAAAATCCTGAGATGTAAAATCCTCAGGCACAAACAAATCCCTGCATTTTATCCATAATCCCAGACTGGGAGAGAGCACCGTGTAGCCCTCTACACCTTTATGCAGATGCAACTATCCAGAAGGTTTAAAAAACCTTTGTGATCTCACCAAAGTCTGAAAACACCTCAATTACCCATCCAAAGCTACAGATGCAGTGGACAACAGGAGCCAGAACGTGACACAGACAGGAAACAGGAGGGATGGAGAGTATTGATGTTCCCAGTCATGCCAAGAATTTAGAAAGAGCCAGGAAGTATTTCTAGCTGACCATCCAAAGTGACTCACCAAAACATCATCCCCAGCACTCGTTTTTCATTTTAAAAGGACCACTTTGAACTGGAAAACATCTATCATTGATTTAAAAATAATTTATTTGGATTCTATTTGTAGTCTATTTCCTGTTATTAGCAAGAGGAAAAAGTATGAAAAATAAAATTTTGGTTTGGTGCAGTAAGTCTACCTGATGAGAAGAAAGGGATTTTTCCTGGTAATTCTTGAATCCTCCTGGAAGAGAGGATGCAGCCCATTTAAAGTTTTGGATAATTTCCTTTAAAATTTGTTGTTTTGATTTTTGTTTTTTGGGTTTTTTTTTTCCTCCAAGATCTCTTATTAGCTATTTTATGTTAGGTGTCTTTGAAGATATCTCAAATCATGAACTGAAAAGTAAAATGTGTTTATGATGCCAAAGGACAAACAAAAGACTACATAATATATATATCACACTTTCATAAATGGGGCATGTAATCACCTGTAAGATTATTTTTCTTGCAGGAGCTCTGAAAGGTCCATAAAGGTAATGCACCAAGCCTGACTTTTCTGGAATGTCAAAACTTTGATGCAGGATAAAAAGCACACAGCATCTTCCACTGTAAAAGACAGTGGCAGCCATTCAAATGATGGTGCCAGATTCCACTGGCTCAGATGGAGAAAACAGTGAAGAAAAGGCAGGGAAAGGAAGGGAGGAGATCTTCTCAGCATGCTCTGAACATCACAGTATCAAAAAGAAAAATTAGGAGAATGAGGTCACTGAGAGGAGGTGGCCAACATTTGAAAATGCTGGGTAGAACCACCTGAACATAGGAGTGTGTCCACACAGACACTCTCACAAATGCTCTGGCACTCTGTGTGGAGCTCAACATCCCAGAGATGCTGATCTCAGCTCCACTGAACAAACCTGTGAGTGCAAACTGTGTCCAAACACACCTCCTCTTTTTCTAGTGATAAAGCCTACATCACCTGAGAGGGGAATCCACTTAAGGATGGCAATTTTAATTTTTTTTTAAATGGTCATTCATGGGGGAAAAAAAAAATCCCATTTCTACTTTCTGATGGAGCCTCTTTCAACAGATGAGAAGAACTGTGCATATTCCTTGGGTGGGTTCTAACTCAGTTACACAACCTAATTATGTTTCCCAGCAATATACTCTCAGAAATACTGAAACAAGGTTTTAGGCAATATTTCACAAGGATCTAGACTCAATATGCTTTAGCTGAACCAAATTAATTTACTCTTAAGTGTAAAACAGCAGACTCCGGTGTAAAATAATTAATCCTGTACTTATCTTAAAATATGCTAATTATTTATCCTGGATTTAACAGTGCAGTAATTCCATGCTAATAAAATATACTCTCTTGCTTTAGCTACAATTTAAAATACCAATTAAAGACGGTACTTAACAACATCAGAACATCCCTCAAAAATAATATGTATTTATAATAAAATGAATCACTAAAAAATAGGAGAAAATAAAAACAGACTGCCATATTGAAAACTCCAACAACACACTCCTAAAAGAATTGGGTTTTTTGTTTTGTTTGCGAATATTTATTAGCAGAAGTTACCACTTTTCAAACAGGATTACAGCAGCAACACTTAGTTTGAAACTTACCTTGGCTCATAAGCCTTTTGCTGAATCTAATTTTTGTTTCCATGGAATAGTCCTACTTATCAATTCCCATGCCTCAGTCTGCCACCTTGAAGGTCCTCAGAAGGTTCTTGACTAACTTGACATTTAACACAAAGAAGAATTAATTTACAAAATGATCTTCCATTCCATTTTGAAGGGTTTCACTCATGTCTTCCCTAAATATAAATCATCTCCTACAAACTTGTTTCTTCTTTAAGTCACCTTATCCTCTTCAAAGCTAGGTAATCCTACAGTCCATATATGCTGTGCATTTCAGCTTGCCCTGAAATCTACTCTCTTCATTCACCTGCATGTAAATATTTTAAACCAAGAGCAGATGTAGGTTTGCTCTTGGTCATTATGCAAATTTTTCCATCCCTGATTAGGATGTACATAAAGGTTTTTTTAAATTTTATTATTATTTTTAAGGAAGAGGATTAATAATGGACCTTTAAAACACACGAGGCTTCTCTATCATCATTATGGCCAAGCAATTTTCTGTGCAAGATGCACTGTGCATTTATTCTTACCAAGACCTCACTGAAGTGCTATAAATAATCAAAAAATAAAGCTATCAAAAGCATGATGTGCCTCAACATAAAAGGCTTAAATCTGGCCAATCAGTTATGCACAATGAATAATGAAAACAGCTCTATTCATAGGCTCAATACTGTATAAAATTTAATTTAGGAATTTAAGTATTTTCCTCTTGTGTGACTTTTCTGCCTCTAATTTAATATGATTTTCTTTCTGAGAGAAATTATCACAGTACATTTTGACATCTGTTCTTCAAAGAATTATAGGGATGGTTCTTAAAAAATATACTTCAGAGTATTTTATATAAACCTGCCCATTTCTATCAGACTCTACAATAATAATTTTAAGTTATGAGGTATTACTTTTCATTTCATTCATATTCATTAGCAGTGGGCAGATATCAGAAGTATGTGGGTGAATGAAGGGAGCTCCCAAATTGAGAATTAATATCTACTATAAATTGCTAGAGGGAGCACAATTGGAAAAAGTAGCAGCACTCATTAAACCAAATAACTTTTAGGAGAGGAAACAGCTTCTAGACATCTTTGAGCTGACTGTCCATTTTAGAAAATTTCTTAATTCAGCCTCCAGTACTAAGCATGGAAAGAAATATTAAAACTATTTTTGACATGCTTTGCTTCTTTTAGTAATTGTTAATTCTAATCACTAATAGTGGTCATCAGTGTTTCATAAAGAACTTTAGAACCAGAATATGTATTTTGCTTCTATTTGGTCAAGAGATAAACTGAGATACAGATATCAAGACAGACAAACAGAAAATAGAGGCTATTTCCTGGTGAGCTACCCCCAAGATGTGTCTATGCTTCATTCATGGTAGCACCTCAAAAGGTGAAAATCAAAACTCAAGAGCAAGCAGGAAACCTTAGCCAAAGGGAGAACAACACATCCATAAAGTGCTGCTGAAAAATGGGGGGAAATGTCTGACAAATCAAACAGAAACAAAGCAAAAGAATTTATTGCATTGTTCACTGCCTGTGACGTGAGGAAGCAGATGTGGAAGGAGGCAATTTAAAAGATCAACGTATTGCAAAGTTGGAGCTTTGTAATAATTAGGAGTTGCAATGTAATATCTCATATCAATACATCTGAGAGAAATGTCTTCTGCAAGACAATTTTGCTGTCAAAACACATTTACTGGCATGGCTTGTTACATTTCTGTTTTATTTATTAAATGAGTAATGGCTGTTTGAGTTTACACAGTTACAAACACTGCCAACTCTTTTTGAAGGCAAACTGCAAAAACAACATCACCTGTAGTGGAAGCCTCTCCAGCCCACAATCCATCCTTCCCAGCAAGCCTGTTTCATTTGTCAGTGCCTGTGCTGAGGGTTACATGTCCAGGAGAATAAACATTTTCTAAATGAAATCCTGAAGCATGTTTATGAAATTACTTCAGCTCTTTAGGGAAGGAAACAGGCCTTTTTTTCCCCAAAAGAACAGCCACATTTTTAAGCACATCATTGTACTTCACTTGCAAAGAGACCATCTTGCAGTGATCAAGGGGAAAACTCTCAGCACAGTGAGGAAATTTTGCTGTATCACTGAACTTTTCTGTCGAGTCTGAAACCATGATCTCAGAGAAGACTTTTATTCTACAGGAAGTCTCATATCACCACTGTATTTTCTGAATATGCTGTAAAAACTCCATACAATAGAGATTCAGTGACCTCTTCAGTAAAATCCTGATAAAGACTCATTAATATATTCACCAGATACCAAAGCTGCTCTTATTCCAGAGAGCAAATCAATCCTATTCACACAGAAATAGGGATATTGTCTGTAGAAATAAAAAACCTATGACATAATAACAGCAATTAATGATACAGTAACAGATACTTCAAATGTCATTAAAGCAGTACAAATTTAGAGTAACCAGATTATACACTAAGCAACCTCTGAGCAAGGATATTTCTGCTTAAGGATAAATGGGTAATGATCCAAAAATTACAGAGACAGTTTGCAATAATTGACTTTTTAACATAAGAAGAAACCAGAGAAGCACAAAGATCTTCTACAAATGCCTACAATATGTTAAAGCAGTTCTATTTATACACGACATTTTGGGGAGGAGTATTCCAAATATGCCTCAGTAGGTAAACAGTCCAGTTCAGCATATTTATCAAACTCCCACTCTACATTATTTCAGTAGGACACCACAGGGCAACATGCTGCATTCAAGGCCAAGTCCTGCAAAGTGCTGAAAACCACAAAACTTCCTTCCAGGGTCAGAAGGAATCAAGGGACGGGAGGTAGTTCCCTTTTTTTTTTTTTTTTTTTTTTTTTTTTTTTTTTTTTTTTTTTTTTTTTTTTTTTTTTTTTTTTTTTTTTTT
>VZUI01091346.1:0-33775 GCA_013401135.1 Cettia cetti | reverse complement strand
AAAAAAACAAAAAAAAAACCAAACCAAAAAAAAAAAAAAAAAGAAAAAGAGATAAAAACTGGCTTTTCTTAATTCTTCTGTTGATTCGTTTCACACTGTCACAATACTAATAATGACACAGCCACTCCTGCTTGAAGGACTGGTACACAGGCATATTTTCCCATATTTTTCTCCCTTCCTCGTTATCATCAGTCCCACTGCTGCCATACTCCCTGCCAGCTAAAGACAAACAGCTAAGGACTCCTTATAACAACTAGGGAACACAAACCATAACTACATGGTTTTGTTTGACTAACACAGATTTGCCATTGGAGACAGTTATTTCTTCTGACAAAAACATCAAAAAGAAATGCAACAGCCTCATAAAAGAGTTCCCTGAGAATTGATTTGAAACTACACTTTAATAATTCCAAATTTAATCATGTCTTCTATTAGAGAACCAAACCGCATACAAAACACAGACATTCTTAATAACTCAAGTTTGTTCTTCAGAATCAATGGTAGCAAAGTAATTCTGGAGTATTTATCTGAAATACAAAGAAAACAAGGATATCCTCCAAGACCTTTATCTTTCCCAGTACCAACAGAGGTAAAACTGGATAAATGGGAGCAAAAGTAGAGTACTGTAATTCCTCAAAAACAGGGCAATTTTTAGAAACCTAATAGATGCTTCTAACAAGAGAGCATGGCTTTGTATCTACTGTGTGAAACTTCAAATCCTTCTTCACAAGAGCATAGCTGGCAGAGTGCATGTGAAGGACTGGCACACATCCCCTCATGTTGTTCGTTCTTCCCCTGCTGATGTGTCTACAAAGGAGGTAACAACCCCAACAAACTGAACACTTGGCATATAAAATTACCATTACAGTTAGGATAGAACTACTGGCAGCAGACTGAAGCTCCAAGTGTACCTCTTAATGAAGCTCTCACATATTGTTCTGCGCATTGAGGAATGCAAAACTTTATTTTCATGTCAGTTGTTTATCCCAAATATAGTGTTTCAAATTTACTCTGTAATAAATTGTTTTCCTATTTCTAAGGCATGTTAGAAACATAGTTTTAAAAAGGCCAAATGAAAAACTCTTAATATTAATCATCTCATCATAAAATAAAAGAGTTGTAGCTAGGTAGAGAATGGAGGAATAGAAAAATGAAGCTTCCAGGCATTCATTTCAAGCACAAACTGTTTGCCATTAAACACTTTAATTGTCACCTCCTATTTGCTAACTTCAGTAACCAGCTTCCGAGTTAAACACAATAAAAGCACTGTGCCCTGTGTTGCCTTTCACCTACTGATTTTACAAGATTGACCTGCCCTCCAAACCCAGCCTT
Organism: Cettia cetti; assembly: GCA_013401135.1. Classification (NCBI taxonomy): domain Eukaryota; kingdom Metazoa; phylum Chordata; class Aves; order Passeriformes; family Sylviidae; genus Cettia; species Cettia cetti. The sequence goes on along the minus strand of VZUI01091346.1, from coordinate 32,443 downwards.
GGCAGCAGGCCCATTAAACAATGTGTCCTTTTAAGCAATGGATGGCCTGTCATTAAAAGCCTAGCAAAAACCATCCAAATGATGTACCATCTGAGCCATAATTATACAATAAGTACCTGGATGGAGCCTCTGTGGGAGAGTGATAGAGACTGGAAAAGTCTCAAACACATAAAAAATAAATAAATATATCTGCAGTTTTAATGTTCAAAGCTTACCTACAGGGAAATGTGAAATAATAAAATCTTTCAGTTTAAAGATTCTTTATATGTTGCCATGGGTACAAACACAAAGCAAGACAAGTTCTATCATAATAAGGATGGGAAATGATCAATAAAAAATAGAGAGGGGAAAAAAAGCCCAAAGCAGAGCCCCCAGCAACTCAGTCTTGAATGAGCAGAGTGGAGAACAGTTACCCCAAAGATCCCATTCCTCTAGGCTTTAGATGCTGCAACCTTTACCTTTCTGTTTGAGGAACCAGAGGTGCAGATCAAATGTAATCTTAAAATATTATTTGCCTCCAGGTATTTTCTTGTACTATTCAGAAGAATTCATCATTGTTCACCCAAACAAATAAAAGACCCCACCAAGGTAATATGTATTGTTGCTTTTTCCTTTCCTTTGAAAGCTGAAATTTTACAGCTAGAGGTCATTTGTAAGGACACATCTTTAAGACTGCCTGTAAGGGAGTGAGTCTATAATAGAATATATACCCCTTTTCCTGTCTCATCAGCAATGGGAAAGTTTCAAAAATGACTAATGGTTCTCCCAAAGCACCTGTTTTTGCCTTTAGGTATAGTATGACAATGGCTTTGTCATCAGAGAACTGGGTATAGCTTGCTGAAATTAGTTTTCAAGTAGCAACAGCTGGAAGGTGATTGAAATTAAGAGTAATGGTGGCAGCTGGGACTGTGAGAAGATCCTGTCAGCCCCAAAAATTGCTTAAACACAACTTCTTAATCTACGGGGAATAGTCATAAAGTAATTGTAAGCAATAATGAGACCATGGAAATCTTGCATCTCCATAATAATTCCAATGAGGTATATTTGTAAGGACCTGAAGTCCTCTATGAATATGTGGCTTTTCATCTGCCAAAATAAAGACAAACTGATGGTGTCATCATCTCTGAGCATGTGGTACAGCCATCATGCAGCTTTGTCTGTCCATAAACCAAGATTTCATCATGAAGTTTGCTTATCCCAGTACCAATGACTTCTTGTTGCCAAATATGCCTAAATATTACACAGCTCACCCACTTTTATTGCTGAACTCCAGGGTTTCTGCTTGCTTTTGTACCTGTTTGTCCAATATGCAGTGCAACAAAAGATTTTTTTTTTCCTTGTAAATTGACCTGAAGCATTTGATTGTTTTTTACTCAATTTATGCTTGAGTTCTTGTGAAGACTGCAAAAATCTCTCTCCCTTGAACATCATTTAGATTCATGGAAGGCTACAAGGGCTGCTAAAGCCTCTGAATGTTTCACAATAGGCATCTGAGTTTTTCTTATATAGCTGCACAACGTTCACTGCAGTGCAGTAAAGCTGCAGTTTCCAGAGCCCAATCCTGCCATTAAACATTCAGTGGAAAGATTTACAGCCCCTTTGTGCCACAAGTATCTTTGTTTTAATTCAGTACTGAAGATTCAAGGTTAACAAAAAAAGCCCTTGCTGCTGAAGTAAAACACTGCAATACTCTTTAAAGGAATGTTGCAGGAAGAGAACAGAATTTATTAATATTGCTCAAAGATTAAGCTGGTTTGAGTGTTGTTTCCCTGATGTTTACAACTCAATTTCAGCAAAATATTGATGTCTTTATTTTGTTTCGTAAGCAGAACTAATTTTTTTAACCTTCTCAAAACAAAATTTATATCTGAGTCTCTTCTTCATTCCAGTCAAGTACTTATTATTGCCATTATAGCCCTCAGAGGGAAAAAATTTTCCAGTGTCTGCCTTTTGTTCTAATTCCTCCCTGAGCCCTCATCCCTGTGAAGGTCGCTGAAAAACAAGAACTTCCTTTCTTTTGTAGCAGATAAGTGCTATCTGCCTGACAAGTAGCAGACATGTTGCCTCTGATTTTTCAGTATCTTAGTGAATCACCTTTACTCTGAGACATGCTTTTTGTCTTAGTAATTGTCCTGTTTTTTGAACCAAAAATACAGAGTGTTATTATTCTCATTGAGAGACTGAATGAAAATAGTTTGAGGGAACATATTAATTAAAATCTATTAAATATGAATAAGTCTCATTTACCTCCTATCTTAACACAAATATTTCTATACTACCTCTTCAAAATCAGATTCTGACTATTTTAGAAGTATGCTATCAACAAAATGAATGCTAAGGGTCAGGCTTACCCAGTTTTGGCAAAGTTAGTCCAGTATGTCATAACCACTGCACTGAGCATGACATCATTCTTGGAAAAGTTGCAGTTGAACAGTTCTGTGGGACCAATCATAGGGATCCCAAACACATAAGGGACTTCATCACCATGAGCTGAATCAGCCCAGCTGGGTTTCATTTCACTTTGGCAATGGTGATAAAATGCATAGAAATATGTTGGAGATCCATACTGAGCATGTAGGTCAGCCGTGGCAACAGCTGGGGCAACCCACTGGTGGTCGGTAAAAAGAGCAACCAGGGTCTTCCGTCTTGTTTCAGGGTTTTCTTTGTCTGCCCAGTCAGTGTACATGAATTTAATGGTCTCTCGCAGTGTGTCCTTCCCTTCTGGATAACCATATAGATTGTCCACAAAATTGGAGACAGAAAAGTCAAAATCATTGGGAGAAACACCATCTTCATTGTCTACAATACCATCCACAAATTTTAAACCTTCCCCTTGATTCACACCCAGCATTATATCATAGTTAAGGAATTCCCCTTGCTCCATTAGAATCTGAGGGTCATCTGGAATCACATCTCCATCTATCACAGGCCCAAAGGCAATGTGGTACGTGGCTGGAGTGATAGTCTGTTGAATGAGTTCTTTGTAATTCTTATTCCGCAGACATTCAACCAAATCAGTGGTATCCAGCATGTCGCAGCCCACTTTATCTGCCAATATCCGAGTGTACTTGGCAGGCTGATAGTTCACTGCCCAGCTGGACAGGGCTGTTCCACTCTGTATGATTGCCTTTTGGAACAAACCTGCAGGTGCAAATTGTTTAAATACAGATCCGATTAGATATTTAATATATGTGTGTATATATATATTAAAAAAATGACAAGTATTTTCTAGTAAGGAAACAAAGCTTTGATTATAGAATCCCTAAAAGATGCATGCAATGAATTTTAAAATTAATTTCTGTAGATCCTACTCACTGCTCTCTTTTTATGCTATGTAGAGTAGGCTACTAATTAAAATCTCTCATGTTCTTGATGCTCACACACATAAACCATAAAGATTTCACATTACTGTTTCAAGAATAAAGCCTATTCCTGCACTGCAGTTTCTTTGTGTCTTTGATGGGAGTCCTCTGGCTTTATCACATTCATAGTCCTGTGAAAATTTCTTTGAAGGACTGGCAGCTAAAAGCAATCATATGCTCTTTGCCATGTAAATGACACTCATAAATGCGCCTCTCAGTAGTTTAAAGGTCAAATGAAAATTACAAGTTCTCATTTCCTTCAGAAAAGCCATGCATCATACTAACTTGCAAAGATCTGCTCTATTAAAAGCAATTTCATACACTTGAATCTTTTACTCTGATATTATTTATTTACCATTTTTAATTTACCATTTTATTTTTTAAATTATTATTGTGTGTATTTGTTAGCACTGACTATATGTTAAATTTTGTGTGTGTGTAACCCTGCCTGCATGTTCCAGCAAAATATATTTAAATTGCTTTGCAAGATTAAGGTGATATTCAATGATTCTTTCTGGTTGTTTTATGTACACTAATATAAAGAGAAATGAAAACCCAGTGCGAAGAGCTTCTTTGCTTAAAGCACTGAAAGGCAAGGGGAGCTTGCTTGAAAATCTATCCCATCTGGGTTTTTTTTGGGTTTTTTTTCTGGTAAGACCACTAAAACTGCCTATTTTATATTAAAACTGAATTATTTGTGTGTCTTCTCCACATGGTTTCTACCATCAAGTTCTCAAAATATGAAAAACAGTAACAGCTACAACAGCATGTGGGGTTTTTGTTGATACACCTTTGAAGATGATCACTGAATGCACACACTACAAAATTTCAATTATTTGATCAGTTAAGTTTTTCATGGTTCCATCTGCTTGATTTTGGCATGGATTGCTCAGCAGTTATTCACTGAAATTTTATTTGTATCAATAGACTGAACTGTCAAGCATACTTCTATGTATTTCAAAATTAGGTGTGCTTTCCATCCTCCCTGCTATAACTTCTGGCTACTGCTTATCTGTTACAAATTTCTGTCTGTTTTAATGTGATAGAAATGTCATGGATTAATAAACACAATAGATACTTTGGTGTTGTCTTTTATCAAGTCTTTGTAGATTTGGTCTTACCACCAGGAATATTTATAATTCAGTACTGGTGCTGTACATTCTCGGAGTTTGGGTTTGGGTTTTTTTTGGAGGATGAAGTGTTGAGGGTAGAAATCCCACAGCTCACTTACCAAAATCTTAAGAACACTGCATGGGATTACATAGTAGTTGTGGGGAACTAAATACAATTTTTAATAAGGCTTAGTTATGTTTTTACTAAATAAGGAAAGCATCTATATATATGTTTGAAGTGCAGCCAAGAGTGTACAAAAAATCAAAAAGGTCATTGCTCTTTTCCATTTTAATTAGGGCAAATTCTTTGATAGAGGAGCCAGTGGAATCTGTTGATAAAGCTAGAAAAAGTATATTGCCCATGGCATTTGTTGTATGAGATTTATGCTGTAATAGCATTTTGTTTTCCTCATAAATGTATTTATGTTGACTAATACAAATCCAGAATTCTATTTAGTAGCTATTATACAAAAATTATAGACCTCATGTAATTCTAATTCAGCCTATCTCCTTTGGCACTTTCACTACATTTTAACATTACTAAAAAAAAAAAAAAAAAAAAAAGTGCTTTGCCTAGAGGATTGTTACCTTCTGAATAGTGAGAGAGTGTCAGGAGACTGACACATGAAGCTCCTGCCCCAGATCCAAAAATAGTAACTCGCTTCGGGTCTCCTCCAAAGGATCCAATATTTTCTTCAATCCAACGTAAAGCTTGGATTTGGTCAAGCAATCCATAATTGCCTTTTGCAGCTTGGTCCCCCGTACTTAAAAAACCTATAAGACAAAACCCCATAATTTTAGTTCATCAGATACAGAGTTAGCTACAGGGTATCTACATATTCACAACACATCTTCCCATCTTTTCATTTTCTATGCTTTTTTTTCCTTTTTTTAAAGGTCACAGTCCTAGTTAAATGTCTCCAGCGCAAGCAGAGAAATTCATCCTGCGTGCTGTTTAGCTTGAGTTTCTTTTCCCCTACTTGAGAGGTCCCACTTATGAAGAATCACTATTTTCTTTATGAAATATTTTTGTAACCATGCAACAATACAGAAAGAAGATTTTAAACATTTTATAACTGGATGTGAGTAGGGTACAAAATCTTCGGAAGTAATTTTTGGGCAAAGATGTGAGACAGACAGTCTATGACTGAGAACACCACTCCTTAACAAATTAATTTAAATACTTCTTACCAAAATTTTCCTGAACTACATAGCTCTTTAAATTTCTGTACCTGTAATATGGATAAATGTACACAGAAAGAGAAAATAGAAGGCTGAAGTAAATAGTAAAAAGAACATGAAAAAACCTAGGAAAAAAAAATTACACTTCAATTTCACAGGGGATATTTATTAGGAAGATAGCAGGTAAATCCGTGGCAATATAGCCTTTGGTGGGGAGACTTTATCTGAACAAATCAGATCTTGTCTTTCTCTTTGGAAATTGCAGGAAAACTTGTGCTGCTGTTTTTTGTTCCTGTACTGTGGTTATCAGATTCTAGAAAAAAAGCATGACATGTCTGCTGCTTGTCTTGCAACTGAGAGAAAAATGACCACAAGATTAGGACTGAGATTAATTTTGTTTTTTTGAAACCAGCTACAGTGAAACACTTCAGTTATCCCTGCTGCGTATCATTCACAGGTAAGACCTTGTGCTGGGTCCAAATTACCACATTGAGACGTGCACTCACAGTCCTCTAACTTCTCCAGACCTTTTCCTGTATGACAACTGCAAAGTCAGAAATCTATTAGAAATACAGTATATGGAAGTTTTCAGATGGACATTACTGATTTAGGCACTAGTGACAGCTGTCAAAGACAAAACAAGGACATCGTTTGGCAGGTTTTCCCAGCTAATTATCAGTTCAGAAAAATTTGCTAGAAGAGGAACCCAGGACTCAGGAGATCTATGGTTTGAAACAAGAGTCTGTTATCATAAACCACCTGAGCCTGCTGTAACAAGACCTCCATGCTCCTGACTGGAAGGTGAGTCTGAAGTCCCTGGGGGAAAAAAGACATTGCAGTACATTTCCCAGTCTTTGGCAAAGGGGAACAGATCTCTTTGCACTAGCTGTAATAATTCCTTTGTTGATAGGAAAAATGAAAATGCACATGGTGAAAGGTATTCACAGTGTGAAGGATGCAGAATACAAATCATATCCATATTGCTAAAAAAGATTTCATTAAAAATGTTTTTCTCATTAAAAATGTTGCTACTAATGGCAAGCACAGTTGTAAGAAGGACAACAACCTTATTTTTCTCTTCTATACAAATGGAGAAAAAATAAACAAGCTCTTAATCCATAATTGTCTCAATTTCTTTTTAAACAGATGTGGTTTTCTCCATTTTTACATGTCTTTATTATCTTCTTAAGCCTGTCAAAGAAAGAATAACCCACTTGCTGGCTTTCTTGCTGCAGCTCAATGCAATATTTTATAATAGTCTATAATTAAGGCTTTATTCAATCAGAACTATGACATCCATTGGATAAAAAGAGTGTTGTAACCTTTAAAGCAGGATGTTAATTAATATTCAGAGCCTAAACCTACTTTAGTTCTACTAGCAGCATAAAACTAAAGCTGTTTAAACTTGGTAATTTTGAATTCTACCAAATGTACTAAAAGGTGAACTGGATAAAACTGAAGTCAATGAATATCTAATGTTCAACAGATGAAGTTTTTTTTTTGTTTGTTTGTTTCCATAGTTATCTGCTTATTCTCATTAATTGCAAGAACAAATTTTCTTAATTTGAAAATTTATCACCATTGCAAAGAGTTAACCCCACATTACACAAACTGAATTCATAAATCCGCCTTTTCTTGATGAGGATATTTTTTTTTAATGCTCTGAGTACCAGATCAAAATATTTCTTCAAAGCTATTTGAAGAAATTTAGGCAAATATAGTAACTATTTTCCCAGAAATATACAACAGTAACAGTTTTTTTTCTTTTTTTTCTATATTACTTTGGTGAAGAGAAAAAAATGCTTCTTTAAACTGAAGTTCCTGAAATAACTGTTTGTATTTTTCTCTGACTCTATGAGGAAAAGCATTCAAGAAAAAATACTTTAGGTTTTAAACTACTAGATAGTCAAGGACAAAAAGGTTACAAGTGAAAGTTGCTGGGAATTTTCAGGACAACTTCCAGCTGAGGTTCACCTGAAAGGGCCTAAGCTGTAAGAAACTTTCTGCAATGTGAAACAGAGTGCAAGGAGTAGTTACAGTACTGTGGAAATACCTTCTTGGTCTGAATTAAAACACTAGTGTGAAAATGGTCAGGATCAAAATAATATTTTCCCAACCACAGAACTTAAATTTAACATACACAGATTTAGGAAGAAATAAAGGTAATGGAGAAAACCCCCTAAACACCATTATGTTAAAGATTGTAAATTATCTGAGAACTATGAGTACACTCTTAGAGATAAAATCACCACAAGATAACTGCAATCTTCTAGGCATTTTCCTTTTTTTTTTTTTTTATTTATATTACCTACTTTCTCATTTTTAAATAATTTGTTTAAAAAAATAAATTACACAACTTTCCTTTGACATTTTGCACACAGAAATACCCAATATTACATCACTGCAGGAAAAGCCTTTTCTTTATCTCCATATTTTGGCCCCATGGGCCTAATGCATATCAAATCGATTTGATGGCTGGCTGAAAGCCTAAATTTCTACTGTGCATGCTCCTCCACTCTTTTGTGCCTTTTCCTCTTTCTCTCCCTCGGTTCCACCCGCCAAGCTGAGGGAATGTTTCCCTCTCCAGGCGGGTTGAAAGAATTAGGAAAATGCAAAAATGTAGCATTTAGCAAAAACTGCATGCCTACTAGGTAGCCAGACCTCATGAACCAGTTAGAAAAGGAAATGTGATTTCAGAAAGCAAATTTCTGCAAGGACTGACCACAGGGAAAAGCGTGGTGCTTAACAAGTGGTCATTAGCAGGGGTCTCACTTGTTTCTGTTCCATGGACAATTCTCACCCTCTTACACAAGATATAATGAGTTACCTCACTGGGTTGTTTTTCTTCCTCTTCTCAGCTATATATGACCCCCACACACACACCTTTTTACTGCTTTCATAGCCTCAGTGATCCAATCATTTAAACAGAGATCAGAATATTTTAAAGTATACTTTGACTATTCTAAGTTAAAGCAACTCTAGAGAAACACGAAGCAAAACATCTATAACTATGATGTTTGCCAGAAGACTTTGATAAAGTGGAGTAATAAATTAGACAGGTTTTTTCTTTGTAATCCAAGACATTCCTTCAACTTGGAAAAAAAAATATTGAAGAAAATAATATTTTATGCTTAAATCCATGAAAGGTCATGATCAGTCTTGTCCTATAACATTATCATAACAGGTAAAATATTATTTCTCTTTTGTACCAGTTTGGGCCAAAATCTGATGATTTAAAAGATTTGACTTTGCAGTTCTTAGTCAATTGAAGATTTTGCCAGGCATTCAGTTAGGCTTATTCTCAATAATACTACCTATATGCATAAATCACAAATGTAAAAAAAGAATACATAAATAACAATATAACCATTAAAATAAATTAGCAGGTGGGAATGACCACTACTCTGTGAAATGTGGTCCTGATGGGAGACTGTCCTACTCATTGTTCATGTTTTATTATCTGGCAGTATTTTTCTCTTTATATGTTATTATTCATGTCATTGGGGATGTAATTTGATTTTAAAAGTTGCAATAACAAGGGAGTTAAAACTTATCCTTTAAAATAAGATGAGAGAACCAACATTTACATTTTGGACATTTTAATGAGTCACTTGTTGGTAGCTGAGTTTGTGATACAATAACTACCATTTCATAGGCACCACACAAACTTCCTTAAGTGGTATACAACAGCTTCCTAATAGAATTACTTGTGGGCCTTAGGGAGGAATTAGATTTTCAATTATTACATTCATAATTTAGAAAAGGAAATGTTGATTAGATTTGTTTAATTTAATGTTCCAGGTAATGTGGGATTTTCTTCACTAATATATTTATTCATGGGTTTGTGTTTTGGTTCTTTCTTCTCTGCTTCTCTGATTAACAATTTATGTTTTATAGCACTAAATCATTGTAAAGGTTAGCAGTAATGAATTATTATTCTCATTTTTTTATGAGGCTCAGAATACACTTACTTTGTCCAGCTAATAGAAATGGTTTCAGTTATTACACTGTTTATGTTTACATTTTCATGTAGTGATTTGCAGACCATGTGAGAAAACTTGAATAAAGAATACTAGAATAGAGAGACTAAGCTAGAATTGTCCTTAAAATAGTTTTGGGGATCTCTAAGTATCTCCAAATTATGCTCTAGCTCTTAATTTTTTCTCCAGGATGGATTTAGTTTTGGTAATTTCTGAGAGACCACTGGAAATTATTAAGTGGCAATTCCCAAGTGTCAGATAGGATTTTCAAGGATATCCTCCACATTGTTTCCCTGATGCTCACTGCTGTCGTACTCAAAACAACACATTTCAAAAGCAAAGTAACTCAGTCCTTAATGAGTTGCTAGAAAATATTCACAACATTATCAATAATTTGCCCTCTCAGACAGAGATATGAATTGCAGGAGGACCCTACTCACAGGGGCAAACTTACAAACTTTTGTAAAGGAAAATTTGTCTTCAGAAAAATCTTCTTTTATAGATTAGTGGCAGGAGACAAAGACAAAAACCCCACCAACTTTTCTAGAAGACAATTAAAACACTGAGTCACAGTCCTCTCTGATCGACCACTAAGTAATCACCCTTCACAAGACAAAAAAAGTTTAATAGGCATAATCTTTAAGGGCGTGACAAGCACCACCTCATCTCCTCCTGTTGTGTGCCACCAGGTATGCAAGGGAGGCACCCACAGAAGGGTGTCCGACAGGAGTCATCTTCCAATCCAGCAAGGTGGTGTTGAAAGAGCAGAGAAGAAGGTGATCTGTTACTATTCTCTAAAGAAAGTACAAGAAAGATGGAAATTACAGAGACCCCACCTGGGAGCAGCGCAGGTCAGAGGTGCGGCTGGACAAACTGCTGCTGTCTGTCAGGGCTGAGCAAGGTTGTGACAGCAGTTCACCTGCTTTGCAAAATTGTACTACCCCTTCTTTTAAGAAAATGAAACACGCTATCAAAATTTTCAACATGAATCTTATTCCTGTGGAATCAGTCCAGTTCTCCTGGCATTAGCTGACACACTAGAGCAGCAAACACTCTTGATTCATCTGCACTCAATATGTCACTACTAAAAATTGTATGTCTTTGCTGATTTCTACTACAAATGATCCTCAATTTTTTGAAGGCAACAGAGATCCTCTATAAAACAGGCAAAGCTAAGAGGTTTCAAGGCTCGATTTCTAGCAAATTACTTGTAAGGATATGATAATTATCAACCAGCAGCAGAAGGCATAAATGTTGAAGAGAGAAATCAATCTGCAGCAGAAGAAAATATGAATGAATTTTATAAACTGGTAACATGACTGTATCCAGACTTTACTCTGGTTACTCCAGTGAGAAAAAGACATATCTTCTGAAGTGATTCTTCATAGCAGATATATCTGAGAAGCCTGGAAAGCTTTGATTTAATTTGTTTATAAAGCCAAAAATATTTATTTCCCAGAACTATTTGGATGCTTTCAAATTCTTTAACATAGTAAAAGATTAAGAGAGACAGTTTTAAAAGATGTATTAAATATACAGAAAAGCCCAAATTGCTTCTGGATTTGCACATATGTATCTTCTTTTATGAAATGCAAATGCTGAGTCTATGGACTTTGTTGTTTTCATCCTGAATTCTTCTGGTTATGAAACAGATATTATTTGTGAAGAAAAAAAAAGTTAGACACTGCTAAATATTCATGTTTTGAATGTTTCAAAATAGTATTAGAAACCAAATAATTTTCTATTTGTTATTTTCAACAAGTGAATGTAATAGAAATAATCATTTCTTTAGAAACTAGTTCTGAGGGCTAGGAATTCACATTCTGCAGCTTTGGCTAAGCTCTTGAGATTGGTTTCTATATCTTCATACTTCATATTTCTCTCTATTATCATGTATTCAAGAACATAATCCTAAAATTAAGACTCTCAGTCCTCTGAGAGTTAACAAAAAAACACATTAACCACATTAAAAGCACTTCTGCTGCATGTTGTCTGTCGCTAGATTAATGTTCTGCAGAAGGATGAATATCTAGGAATGACCACACACAACTTTTTTTTTTTTTTTTTGTTTCATTCTATCCTGCTTCTAAAGAATACTGACAAAAATGGTATACAATACTGAAGTATTAAATGAACTGAGGGAAAAAAATAAGCACTAGGAATTCATTTTCATATTTGGATTCCCAGGAGTCACTATTTCTCATCTGTCTAGGTAAAGCATTGATAGGAATGAAATTATTCCTCCCAATGAAGAAAAGCAAAAGTGAGGGTGACCGTGTAGAAAAGTTTCTTGAAGTTACATCATTAGAGACAAAATCAAAGGACTTTTTCATATTTAAGCTTGTACTTTGTTGAAAGTTTTTAGTAAACCTAGTTATTGTTGACCCTTTATTCAAAAAATACAATTTTTACTTCTCTTTACCTTTTACAGAAGGGTAAACCAGTAATTTATTTCTTCTGCAGTAGGAGCCTCTTAAAATGATTATTTACATTCATACTTGACTATTAAAATGGAGCAATTTTGTGTTGCCTAGATACAGATCAGAAGGCTATTTTATATAACTAATACACATGAACAAACAAAGCAATCACAGATGAAAATAATTTTTTATTCTAGTATTTTCTTTAACCTTCTTTGCCCTTTTTTGTTACCATTGCTTGTGACAATAAAAACATTCTTACTGAAGATACCTACAACTGCAGCAGGATTTTGTAGCCTTTCTTTTACATTCAAAGCATTTCACTAACTGTTTCTTACATGGATTATTGTGCCCATTCTTTAGATTGTTGGCACAAAGAAGAAAATGAACCATGGCAATCAACATTTCTAGGTTTACTTACTGGTATGGTTTTACTGGTATGGTTTTATTTGGATGTAAATATGATGCACGATGCATCTTGCATCTATGCAACTCATACAATTATCTAAAGTTGTATTTTCCTTTTTAAAATTTATAATTTTAAAGAAATATTGTTTCTTCAAATCTTACTTAAAATGGCCATCATAGAGTAAAAATTAATATATTAATATATTATTTCACATATGTTTGCAGAACTTCATAAATTATGGTTATTATGCAGGAATTATAATGTCATCTTTTCTTATTAATTTGAACTATACTTTTTTGCCTATGTTCATTTACATATTGGTCTCCAGTGGCATTTTTATACACATATAAACACAAGCATGCACACATGTGTGTACATGTGTATGTATTTAGTGTTCATTAAGTACAAACTGAAAAATACAAATCTATATTTTGTCAAACATTTCAACCCACTAAGTGATAGTTATTACTAGAAAAGAAAATGTAAGAAAAAGAAATTGCTAAACAGGAGAAGGTTGAAGAATCTACTTTCTGGGCTGTTGCACAGTTATGCTTTGTATTCTTTAAATTTCCCATGGAAATTTAAAGAATAATGCAAATGAAACCTAAACAAGATAAAATTATTTGCTCAGTTCCAATTATTTTTCCCTTCTCTGAAAGTTTTAAATTATTCATGCACACAGCTTTCATTTTTCCTCTTTGTCTTACAGTCCCATGATTTTTCTAGCCTGTCTGAAGTCACCTCAGTTCACCAGAAAGATAAATTCTATGCTCAATTGGAATATCTCTTTTGGGGCTGAGTAAGTCTGTAAAATAGGTTTCTACATCTTGTATGAATGCTATAAAGGTGAGAGGAGAAATAGTTGTTCCTTCACACCGCCTGCTCCTGAATGCAAGCCTTACTGCTTCTCAAGGGGAGGGCTCCCAGCAGTGTCTGCTTCCTGTAGGATGGCTGCTTAAATAGGAAAAACTTGACTAAGGAAAAGTCAGTCTTTCCTATGGTCTCCAGAGCTGGCTATCTTTCTCCACTGACTAGCTTACTAATAAACACTTTATTTTTGTAGAACAGACCCTAAATTTAAAGTCAGGTATCCTCATGGACCACAGAGATAGTATTTGAGTTGAACATCTAATCAAGCACAAGTAACTAATAGGCTACAAAGTAAACATCCCAACATCTCTAAAAATACCTAAATTAAACTCTCCAGAAAGGATTTCCAGCACTGCTTCCTACAGATTTTTTTTTTCAATTATTTTCAGACTATTTTTAGAAAGATCATTTTAGATCCACATACTTTGTAATATATAAAGAGGGTTTTGCTTTTGCAATGCAAATATATGCAGAATACATGAATAGGAGTAAAACAGGTAGTGGCAATTGGTATTTTACCTAACAATTAATGAAACTTTTAACGCAGCTTGGATACTGTGTTCTTTTATGTAAGCTGGTGAGTTGTTTGCCACCATTTGCTGAGTTTGTTGCATTATGAACAGACACAGTTTTGCTTGCGTGCTACTTTGGAATCAAAGCAATGACTCACAAGCACTATTTGTCTGTTTGTGACAACAAGTCTTTGTATCAATACTCTTATTGGAGATTTCAGGGCTCCCAACAGGATGCAGAATTTTTTATGGTGCCTTTTTCACTCCCTAACTATTTCATGGCAGGTCACCAAATATGTTTCTAAGTGGGTCATTCAGCCCATTCACAGTTTTTAATTTTTTTTTCTCTATTTTTATCCAAGATTTTTAATCACATCAATATCCTCCTGAGAAAGGGCTTTAAGGACACAACATCAGTGCAGATACATTTTCTGTGTAGTTTGATACCAAGCATAATGTATGAGAATGAAGACTTGAAATCAGGAAAATACCCAACCTCTTGGACATAAGTTCAGCATATTTTTAATGTTTGCTTATTTGGAAATATTTAACATACACAAGCACACAAAACCACACACGTATTCAAAATACCCTTTAAAAAGCATAAATCTCAATATACACCATCTTCATTAAAATGAGAGGATAGACAGATACAAGGCTCTTCATTTTCATAGGATGATTTGAGAATTTTACTTCCTTGTTAGTGTCCCATTGTATTCCTTCTAGAGTCTTAAAATTTATATAATGTTCATTCCATTTAACATAATTTTTGATCTAAACAGAGGGATAGAAATATGAAAGTGTCAAGTTGCCTTGTACTTCCATGTTGACAACTTTCTAACTTCATGGTTTGGATATAAAAAAAATCCTGTTTACACCAAATTTTAGGACCTAAGACTCATTTCATATCAAGCAAAATAGACTGTGTGAAATTGAGTTTAGAAAAAGACAGATTTTTTTTTTTTGACAGATTAATATAAAGGGATTTCATCTTAAATTACCAAAAGTCTATGTCAGTGTTTCTTCTGTTATTGCTCAGTAATAAGGGTTGCAATAAGTACAGGTGCATGAATCCCTACTGCTTTGCTCTTTTGGGAAAGAAACTGATGGAAAAGATGTGGCAGAGACATACAGCTGTGTAATAAATGCCCTCTAGTCAAACTAGCCTCTGCTGACTGAAGGTCTACAGAGCAATTCCTGTGAAAGGATTACTTTTATCTTCCCCCTGCCTTCTCTTCGCCTCTTATCTCCTACCAGTGTTTTTGTTTGTTTCTTTCTTTGTTTGTGTGTGTTTGTATGTTTTTTTCATTTGGTTGGTTTTGTTTGGTTTGGTTTTTGTTTCATGTCATGGTACTTTACTGGTGCCCTGCCTCTGAAAGAAAGAAAATACAATTATCCTTATTTTGCAAATGAAGAAACTGGAGCAGGAAAACTGAAAGCCCAAGAAACAGAGAAAACCCTTTTTAGAATTAATAATAGAATAAAGAAGAATATGGCTTCCAGTTCTAATTCAGCATCTTGTAAAGCAAATGTTTTCATCAATGAAAGTAAATAGAAAATCACAGATGATAAATCTTACAGACAAGTGATCTAAGGGGATAAAACACCCAGACAGCAAGCTACAGATACTCTAAGTATTCTGCTCTTTTTCCTTCATACAAAAATTCTTTATCCAGAGCAAAGCACAGAATTATACAGGACCATGAAATAGAAGCCATAGCTTTGGAATGTACATGAATGTGAGAGGAGCAATGGGCAGTAACCTACAAATCAGTGACTTGAAAAGCCCCAACAGGCTGGGGGTTTTTCAGAGCAACTGAAAAGTGTGATAAACTGATGATATCTTTGGATATTTGAGGAAGCAGTTTGTAAGAAAAAAGATGACTTCATCCCTATGAAGAATACTGTAATCCATTCTGAGGTTTTTAAGACAACAACAGTGTGAATGAAGGATGAGCCAAAAATCCAGGATCTTAGGAAAATAGAAAAAAAATTAGGATTCATCTCTCTTAGTTTCAAATATTGTCAGTGTAGAGAGCTGAGTAGGTCTCTAGGTGTCTCTTTAATCTTAAGGATAACCAGTATCTACTACATTTAAGGCAAACACATAATGAAATTCCATTCTTTAGATTTTTGAATCCAAGTCTGCTGAAGTTTGAAAAAAAAAAAAGAGACAGAATTTAATTGCAATGTAAAAACACCTTTATGATCACAAAAACTCACTGATTTGGCAGCCAAAAAATGTCAAAAATTATAACAAAAAGGCAGTTAGTAAATTAAGACAAGTTCAAATGAGATATAAACATGGAAGGTTTTTTCAAAAGATCAAGTATTGTTGATACTTCAATTTAAAGATGAGAGCATGATGTTGATACAACCCTTCTAAGAACAGATCTAGTAGCATAAAATTGATGTGAGGAATTATTTTATTTCAAAAACTCACCTATGCCTACTGAAGGGAAACTTTGAGGATGCTATGACTGTACTATCACATTTTCAACACACATAGATTATTTTTAAATCCGTCAAAAAAAAAGGGAAGTGAAGTTTATATTCAAGTCCAGGACCAAGAGAGGACTCATTTTAAATTACTGCACTTCCACAAAAAAATTACATATAAACCCCTATGTTCAACTCCTGAATGGTATAGCTATACGAACTCACCAGCATCAGTTACTGGGGAATATCCTTAGAGAATTAGATTGGCAGTACTAAGCAAAGTTATAGCAGAAGAAATTCCTCATTAGATTTGACCCTTTAAGTATTTCAATTCCATACATACACGGAAGCTTCTTTTCTTACAAGAAATAATTCTTCTTTTTATCCCATTTTTCTATTAATATGCAACTATTTCCTTTTTAAGCTGTATTTTTTCTAACCAAATTTTCCTTCCCTTCTACTATTGATCATACCAGAGGCCAGCCACTGGAATGTATTCAATTTCACTTCCAGAAACTTACAGAGGCAGAGAGGCAGATGATCACAATGTTGTGAATGGGTACTGCTGTTGGTCTATAATAAAACAGTGATTTTCATATGGCAACTTCTAATCACCCATACAACAAAACAGAATAGTTTATTCATTCATCTTGTCCTTTTTTTAGGATGGCAGTTCAGATGCCTTACATTATGCCATTAAATCAACAGTTCTATAAGAAATTGTGCTTCTCCTAAAATCTCTGAGAGATGTTGCTTTTTTACTACAGCAACAAAAACCCAGTAATTCCATCTAGAAGGAAAATTTTAGGTTTCATAACAAAGTGGATATTAGTTTGCCTACAATTTCCTCTGAATGCATACTACAGCTAACTCAGTTTTCCTGGTGTCTTTTACAGGGACTCTGAGTTACCACAAGTGTAGCTGAGGATTACTTTCTTCTAATGATGACTCAATTTTTATAAAACATTAATCATGTTCTGAGAAATAAAGAGAAAAATTCATAGACATAGCTTTTTACACATTTCAGGGTGATTACGGGAGGGGGATGGAAGCCCATATTCCTTTCAAGTCAGTAAATTTTGTTAATAGAAACACTGTAACACATTCAATGTTACTACTAAGACATGAATATACCAGAATCAATGAATTTATTATTGATATGCTATGCATGTTTATATTTATATGTTCATCTTGCCACTGAGGCAAACAAAAATGTTTGACAGAGAAATTTACTCTTCGCTAGTAATTTTTTTGAGAAACAGAACTTAAAGCATAAAAATAATTTAATTTACACGAGGCACAATTATGAAGACAGCTACACCACAAATATAAATCATTGAAAAAAAAAAGTTTCAAATCTGTATGTTACACTAGATTTCAACTCTTTCAAAGAATCAAGGGATGTAGAGACATGTCATGGAATAAAGAACAGAGAAAAAAGAATTATTTTTTAATCAGCATTTTCATTGTCTGGTTGATTAATTTCAAGACAACAGCACAGAATAATCTATCACAACTTTTAAACTGAGCAGAATTTACTTCATTTTCTCTACTTATAAATGTAGCAAAATGTTTATGAAAAGGACATTGTCACAAGAATGCAAAGCAATCAAATTAAAACAGAGCACAAAACAAACAACAGATTAATTATTCACTTAATAGGCCTCCTGTGTGAAACAAAATAAAATGATGCAATGAAGGATTACCTTCACCATTTTAGCTTAAAAGAACTAAAATAACTTGTTTGGGGTTTTGTTAGTTTGTTTTTAAGGCAGAAAACCTGCTTTAATTTCAGCCTTACAAATTCTTATGAAAAAGGAGAGCTTTATACATATAGTTAGGTCTTCTGAAATCAATGACTCCTCCTCATATTCTTAAATGTTTGTAAAATCAGACTGCATGTCCTGTTTCCCAAATCAAAATCCAGTAGCTGCAAATTTAATGTTTACCATCTGTAAGGAAAACAGGTTTTATCTGAAAATACCAGACTGCAATGCACTTTTCTCTAGACAAGGTTTTTTCTATTACTTATTTCCCTGATTAGTCTAAAGCTAAATGAAGTGAAATTGCCTTTGCCAGTTGCAATCACATGTATAATACAGGAAGAACATCTCCCACAAATGGCAGCCTGTTTATCAAATCAAAGGAGGGTTAGAAAATGGCTCTTCTGGCAGTAACCAAATCCATCAGACCTCAGGAGAAACACCACAGCACAATTTTTCTTTCAGAGTAAACTTTGCCAGTTTAAAATATTTCACAGCTAAGTAAATAAGATCACAGGAATTAAAGAATGAGGATTATTCCTGAGAAAATGACCCAAACTTTAAAGTTTATAAAAAGTTGTGTTAGCATTAATTTGAAAATTCCAAAGAAATACTGCAATCATAATATACCAATGCAGAATACAGTAATATATGTTATATATATATATTTTTATATATATATAATATTAAAATCTCTTACATAAGATGCATTTGACATTCGACATAAAGATATTTGTGATATTACTACATTGCCATTATCATCTCTAAACAGAAGTGAGTCAATGGGATGGTCACTATAAAATCAACAATTTGGAAGCAAACTTTGACAAGAGAAATAACCATAAATAAATCATGAAAAAGTATTATTAACAGCACTTTAAGGGTTTTGTAGTGATCCCATTACAAATGATGACCATATCCCTCAAAATTCCAAGGAAAAATTCCTGCAAAACTACTCCTCATGAGTGGTAAGCAAAAAAAAAAAATTATATTCCAGATCTGACTCATGGGCAAAGGGGAGAACATGGAAGAACTTCCTCTCTCCCACTTAAATTGCAAAATGTAAAATCTTAACCTTCATGATTTCATTTGCTTTTTCTCTCGAAAGGATGCAGAAGTAAAGAATAGCTGGGATACTATAAATTGGACTTTAAGGCAATTGGCACTGTCATTGGACAACTTTTACTGGCCTTTCATGTGTGTTTTTTCACGTCTCTTTTTCTCTCCCTCCTAGTTACTCCCAAGAAAGGCTAGTTTCTGAGTATTACTAAAATGATCTAGAAAACCCTCTCTGAGAACAGCTTTTCTTGAGAACTGAAAGCGATCCTGCTTTTTAAAGGATTAGGCAGTACCTGAATAGAGATTTCAAAAATAGCAGTTAGCCATTAATATTAATACTTACTGGTTTAAAATTGCCTCCCTAGACTTCAGACAGATGAGTTGAGCAATGTGTGAGAGAAACTGTAATCATCCCTCTATTACAGAAAAAGCAATGAGACATAACTGTGCAACGCAACAGAACTGAACTTTGGATCCTTATATCCTTTTGTGAATCAATCCAAGATCAAGCCTAAGTCTGCAAATCTTTGGAAGTGAGCCCTATTCTCTCAAGATTCACTGAAAGGGTGCTCTTCAATGGCATATCTTCCACAGCCATGCAAGTCCCTACAAAGATGCCCATTGACTCAAGAAGACTTGGATAAAATAAACAAAATAACAGATGCAGCAGTTTTCATTCAGGATAAACTTCCTTAAAACAAATGAGAGTTTTATTTAAAATTCTGAAAAAAAAAAAAAAAAAGGACCATAAGTACTAGTAATATGAACTATGCACAGGGGCTACATAGAATTAGCTATCGATAAAGAGTTATCATATTATTAGCACAGGAGTATTCCATTACAATATGACACGAGAGCTCTAACATAGACTGTTCTATGGCATTAATATTTTAAATGTCTCTTCAGCCATCAAGAGAAGACACAGGAGTCAAAAAAGCTAAACATCCTTCATCAAAATGTCAGTGTCAGCTCAAAGCCCCATAAAGACTGTAAAGTAATTTCTTGTCTTGAATATTGAAAAATATGAGCCAGTTCAAACTTTGTATATAGTTTTGATGTGTTCTCAGTCATTTTGGGGAGTACTTTTTATTGTATTACCAGAATTTTTAACATAGAAAGTGAAAATCAGATTGGAAATTTTATGTCTTCAATTTTTTTTTTTTCAGATTTTTACCATCCTCTTCTGCTTATGCATACTGTCTGAACACAGAGTATCAAACAATGAGGGCATAGAGCTGAATTCCCTTCTCTACCATGGGCCAAATGCTCAGTGTTGAAAATGATATGTCTACCTAAGCTCAAACGAAGGTATTAAGGTATTATAAGAGCTTAACCAAACTTAGAGACTTCAGGGAAGATTTTAAGAATAGGATTCCTCTTCATCTAACTTTAGTAAGGTTCAGGACCTTAGGGAGTCTTATCATCTAGCTTTTTCTTGCAGTCATTCAATGGAGACTGCCTAATGACAGCTCTGCCAATTTTTTTTAGATGAGATAAGAGTTATTAGCCTTTGTTTTAGTTCTTCTGTGCTGCAGTTAGCAGCAAGGGATTACTACTAGATGCTCAAAATTTCTGAAGTGGATGGTAGAGTGAAAATACATGAGTGCTGTATGAGCATCTGCAGTTATAAATGTAGAATTTATACAATGAGTTTTATACAGGATCTTCAGAGCTCTCACAAACTCCTGCACTGGACAGTACAGCTGAAGGATTGGCAGTTGTCATTTTTATATCTATATATGTGTGTAAATGTATACATATACATATATATGTGTGTATATGTATATGTATACATACGTTTTGAATGATGTACCCTTTCACATTCCTGCCTGCTACACAAGAAAACAAGTGGTAGAGTAGCATGCTATATAATCAGTACTATAAAAGGATATTATTTTCTTATCATCCTGACTATGTATGAAGGAATTGCTGAGTGTCAATAGGATGCGTGGAAAAAGAACAAATGCAAGCAAAAAAATCTTGAGGAGAAATAAAGTTGTTTGTATTATCTAAATAGCTAAGAAGCAAGAAGCTAAATATGCCTGCACAAAGATTGACTGGATATAAAGAAATCTTCAGTATCTCTTTTCCCTCTGCAGACCCATTATCCTGAAACAGGAGTGGAGCTATTCCTTTACAGTTGTTGGGTTTTTTATGTTCACTTTAGATTTACTCTTCTACCTACACAAGTTGTCTCACTTACGAAGATGGGAATACAAATACAAAAAACCCCATTGCTCATGCATTTCATTCAAACCTAGAAATAATTTTGCTGTGAGGAGTAGATGATTTTCTGAGATTGTTGGTAAATCTGCTGTGCTCAATGATAGAAAACTATTTTTACTATGTACACAGGTCATTATCAGCAGCATTTCTTGTTTGAGCCTTAACTAACACTAGAGAATAGTAATATACACACTTAACAATAATGACATTTGGATGTCTATTTCATATCCACTATTAGAGGTCTTTAGGCTTAGAAGTAATTTTGTTCTTGCTCTTGGTAAAAATGTTTATTCCAATTCCCACTTTATTTGCTACCTAATCCCTCACAAATACTCATGGTCAGATTATTTCTATATTTGACTGCCTTCCACAGAAAACAAAGCATTACCAATGCCCTCTGATTCATTGTAGCATTGTGCTCACAAAGTGAAATTGTTAAACAAACCTAGATTACATCAAAGATTAAATGAACGTAAAATTGGCAGGACTTTTAAAAAACATATGGTGGAAGAGAGATTGTTGTATTCTTACATTATCTTTCTAAAACTATTTTTCTACAAGACACTCTTAGAAGACTTCTATAAATTACTAATTATTATATATTTTTCTGAATAAATGAATGCAAGTAAGAGAAATAGCAAAGCTTTCAGGTTCTTTAACTGTGTACTGGATTTCTTATAAAAATTAATTACTTGAAACTGTACAAGGAAACAAAGAGAATCCTTGAAACGGGGAAGAAAAATCACAACATGAGAAAGATTTACATTTATTAAATCATTCATAAGTGAAAAAAGTTCTCATCTTAACTGCTATAAGAACAACTTGGATCTTTCCCTTTCTCGATAAACACATCATGCTATGGGTGAGCAACTGGCCCACAGGTCAGGCACAAAGTGTTAAATACACTGGGGTAACATCAGACCTGTGACCTGTCATTAGTGGGGTTCCACATGACTCCATCCTCAGCCCTGTGCTCTTCATCTTCATTACTTGGATAAGGACTGGAAGAGATACTAAGTTCACAGGCAATCCAATACTGGGAGTAGTTGTTGTCTCCCTCAAAGACAGGGAGGGAAGCTCTGCAGAGAATCCTAAACAAATTAGAGAGCTGGGCAATCACCGACTGTACAATGTTCAACAAGGGGAGTGCCAGGCTGTGCACTTGGGATGGGGCAACCTTGGATGTACAGACTGGAAAATGAGTTGCTAGAGAACAGCAGAAAGGGACCTGGGGAGTCTGAAGCCAGCAGTGCCCTGGCAGCCAGGAGGACCAACCCTGTCCTGGGGGCATCAGGCCCAGCACGGCCAGCCAGGCAAAGGAGGGGACTGTCCCCTCTGCTCTGAGCTGAGGCGGCCTCACCTCCAGGGCTGGGGGCAGGTTAAAGGAAGACATTAAACTATTAGAGAGTGTCCAAAAGAGGGCAATGAGGATGGTGAAAGGCCGGAAATGGAAGGCATATGAGGAGCAGCTGAGGTCACTTGGTCTGTTCAGCCTGGAAAAGAGGAGACAGAGGGGAGACCTCATCCAGTTACAAATTCCTTGTGAGGACAAGCAGAGGAGCAGGCACTGATCTCTTCTCTGTGGCAATCAGTGACAGGACCCAAGGCAATGGACTGATGTTGTGTCATGGGAGGTTTAGGTTGGACATTAGAAAAAGGTTCTTCACCCAGAGGATGGTTGGGCACTGGAATGGGCTCCCCAGGGAAGTGTCCACAGCACCAAGCCTGACAGAGGTGTTTGGCAACATACTTGGGCACATGGTGTGACTTTTGGGGTGGCCCTGTGCAGGGCGAGGAGTTGAACTCCCTGGTCCTTATGGATTCCTTTCAATTCAGCAAATTCTGTGTGAATCTGTGTGATTTATCTTTCTTTACTGCTTGTTTTTGTTTTTTGGTTTTTTTTTTTAATGTGATTACAAAATAGTATCTTGATCATTCTTCCTATGTCAAACATTGTTATATGCAAGCAGCACTGAGTTTTAGTGGAAGCAATGTTTTCTAAACAACCAAATAGCAAAGATTTAATATAACACTCAAAAAAATTGGTAAGCCATCTATATCAAACAGAAATCACTTTGTTTTTTTTGTTTGGTTTGGCAACATGCAATAGCTACCTCATCTTTCCACGTTATGTTATTCCATTACATTCCTATGCTATTTAGGCATGATAATGACTGGTAGGTCTACAAACAAGACACTCCACACAGAGAAAAGACTGAAGAAAAGGACTAGCTGAAACTGGTCAGAGCACAAGCAGCCAAATCAAAGGCTGCACTGCCTACAGACTCTCCTCTCACTGACATTCCCTTGAGGCGAGCTACTAAACTTTCCCTAGATAAAGACATTAAACGGCTTTGTCCTTGGTTCTATGCTTGTTCCAGGAGAGCAAAGACAATAAAGAAGCCAGACTAGTAGATGCAGATACATAGAAACCAAATTTGGGGATGTAAATTATAAGCAGTTTTTGAATGAGATTTGTCTGTATTTTTGTAAATTTTCTGCCCCTATTTAATTTTTCATTAGCTGTCCTATCTTTAGCACATTCAGTTCAGCTATCATCCTTTGTCTATTTCTTACTTTTTTCCACTAAAATATCCTCCTAAGAATGACTTCTCTTCAAATTATCATCCATTACTCCTTTCACTATGTACCTCTGCTATCCTCCTTTCATTAGCTTGTGAATGCCTAAAATAAAATTTTAGGAGAGAGAAATTCTAATGCTCTTTAGCTGTCCATTAACTAACAGGGCCAGGTATTATTTCTGTAAAGTCCCACAGGAATAAAATGTTAATGATCCTAAAGGCAAGCGATACCTAAAGGGACCACAAATATCTGACACTACCAAAGGTTAGCCACATTCCTTAGCACATATTCAGTCTACATACAAGTATTACATTAAAAAACCCACCACCTCCCGCAGAAAACCACCATCCTTCCCCAAAACCCCCACCCAAATCCTAAAGGAAAAAAAAAATACACAAACTCCCCAAAAACCCCAAACCAACTAACCAAAACAAACAGACAAAAAAAAATCCCAAACCACAAACAACCCTCCCCACAAACAAACCCACCCTCTAAAACAAGAGCAAAAACCAACCAAAAATTCCTGCTTAGAAAAAATGAAGTAGAAAAGATTAGTCACTCCACTTTTTCAAAAGATTATCAATCAGTTCTGTAGTAACTATGAAACATGATATTTTCTGTCATCCCTAAGAATATTGTGAGTCAAAGTCTTATTTAGAAGGATACAAAGCACAAAAAGAAAGTAAAGTTTTGGTCTTGGAAAAGGATGAATCTCTAACTGAATTATTAGAGGAATGCATACTGCAAAGTTTATAAAGTTTATACACAAAAAAGAATTGCACTTTCAAATCTCACAAAAAATGTAAAAATAGCATTTACAGCACTTACATCTCTGAAGATCAGTAGAATTTAATGGTGCTTAGAGTTTGTGAAAAATAGTAATATGCTTTCCTGCCAATACCTAGAATGTATTGTGCATGAAATCTTGCATCTTTAAGATACCAAATTAAATTTTCTTTGAGAATCTGTGTACCTAGCACTAAAATACTACAGCTTAAGTAATACTATAATAGCATTAATAATACTAGCAATAACTATTTCAGTAGACACTAAGTAAATCTAACTTCAGTAGATTTAAATAGGTTTTACTTAGTACACAGACACATTTTGTTGTTTTCTGTCAGGATTTTTCCCACAATGTTTATATAAAATCATGCAATTTATTTGACTTAGAATTCAGCACGTTTTGATATGGTTATGAAGGCATTTTATATATTAGGACAATCAGTGGAAGATCTCCTTATGTAAAATATTCTAGGCGGTGGGAGGGAAGTAATATCTATATATCCATTTTATATGTTACTCTAATCCTGCAATTTTTTTCATGTCACAGCCCAAAGAACCATTTTCAGTTTCCAAGCAGTTTATTTGATCATTTAGTAAAATGTTGTGTAATTTTTTCTCAATTATCACAGCATTAAATTACTCAAAATTGTTTTGAGTAGGTATATTGTCCAAAAGCTGAGTAATAAATACTCATGAGGCAAATTGGAAAGCCACACTTAAAACTTCAATGGTTCTACGCAATAAAAATGGAAAATAGTTGTGAAAACGAGTGTGCAAACTGAAAATTTCTTCTTCATAGTCCTTAATTATTTTTTTTTCAATGAAGGAGAAGCAACATTTTCTTAGAAATGAATACACATCCAGTTAAAGCTTAAGGGCAATTTAAAGTTTAAATGCTGACTTATTTCAATGGATATATTCAATTTGATTTTGTAAAGGAAAATTGCATCATTTTAAAAAATAAAATAGAAATTCCTCATGATTCATGTTCACATATTCATGAGGAACTTACAGATGGAACAAAGAGTTTGTTGATATTTAGCGCTGTTTCTGAGGGGGGGAATCATGCAACATTGCCCTTTATGTAAAAGATGGAAGCTGCAGAGTAGCTGACTGTACATAATGATGAACAGCTGCACTGACAAACTGCTCTGGTGGGAAATCCCTCTACTAGAAAGCTCCATTTTGCTGAATATTGCTAGCAGGTATTCTTCATGGATTCAAGGCCTCAGACCAACACCTTGTGTAGGTAGATTAGTGACTAATATAATTACTAACTGTATTGGGGTTTTAGTCCATCATCTGATAAAGTGAAGGAGTCAATAACCTTGCATTCCTTAATAAAGCTTGTAACATGAAATTTGGCCAAATTTTCTGCTGATGTAAATAAGTAGCATTTCAGCTACATCAGCGTAGTTGTTTTATTTGACTTTGGCAGAGAATGTTGTTCCTTTTGCACCACCATAAGGCAAAATCCAAAGAAATCCAAAGAAATGCCCCGTATACCAGTGCCAAAGTAATGGAGTACTAACATTAAAAAAAAAAAAAAAAAAAAAAAAAAAAAAAAAAAGGGGGTCAACTAGGGTAGAGGTGGTGGCAATAGTTGAGTCAGAGATATTTTCAAAGCAACATAAGTAATACGGGGATTGTGAAATAGCATAATGGACTTCTATATTCACATAAAGTAGAGTTCAAAAAAATCCTTATAAAACCCCCACAAACCACCAAACAACAAAACCCAGGCAGATAGAGAGGGACATCTCTAGCACATCAAGTGAATGTATTATAAGTACTGAATTTCTGTATTTTCCTGATATTTCCAAGAAAATGCCAGTCATTTAACTAATCTGGGTCAAGCCATGGAATATAATGGACCCAGTACCTCTACAGGATAGATTAAATTCCATCATTCTATTTCCATTGTCTGTAATCCATTGGATGAACCTCTATAGTCATCAATGGAAGCTGAGATGGATGTCAGAACATAAAAGACAAGCTCTCTTTCTCTGATTTACAGTTCTGCTCAACCACATAGGAACTGAAATCCCATTTCCTACACTACTGAGGAGTGTCCCAAACATTACGCCAAAGAGCATTCTAGAAAAAAAATTGTTCTTATAGAATTTGTTTTCCTACTGACACTAAGCTGAACAAACAGGGATTCAAGAGGAAGAAGCCGTAAAGGAGACTCACTAAAGCAAGAGAATGGAATAAACAGAAAATGTTCCAAACAGCTCTGATGTCCAATCCATTGGATTATATTTCTATCTAGGAATTAAAGCACTTAAAATCCACTGATGCCATTTTTAGCTGTGAAACATAAAGACTTATGTACATCACTGTGACTGGTGTCCTCTCTCATAAATAAAATTTGAAGTCTAATTAGACAAATCTACACAGTCTCAAAATTATTCCTTAAAAATAATCCTGTGTAAGAATGAAAAAGAAAATAAAACCATCACCCCAAATATTATCAGTAGAGGCCAATTATGAGAATTTTTGAAATTTATTACAAAACAATACAATAAAATATTATTTATGATCTTGCCAATCTATGATGTTCATGAAGGATATTCTGAATCTTTAATCTATCTGAATACTTTTGCTGTCTAAACTGCATCTTTCCATTTTTGTGGAAAAATGATTATTTAGACAAAAATAAGAAACAGTCTCTAAACTGAACTCCTTTACCACATAGTGATCGTATTTTCTTTTGCTTTACTCAAATTGGCTATTTAAGTTGATTTTTTCTTAGGAATTATCTATATCCTATCCCTGGATATTGAAAATAACCACACAATATTTTTCACTCCAGTAATATCACAGAATAGCTACACACACTTTATTAATTTAATATAAAAAATCCTAAATTCAGTTCTCTTCACAGCCAACCTTTACGAAGGACAGTATGATGTCCTGCTGGTTTGTGATGTGAAAAAAGGATGTAGGTGAGGTGCATTGTCAGAGTATTGCTCCAAGCTGGGTAATACACCTTGACAGGTCTAAGATGTGAAGAAACATAATAATGATGCAAAGAGAATCTTGTTCATGAAGACATCACTTTCAACATGCTCATATCATTTATAAGAAGCTGTTGATTTCCTGTAAATTATATTGGCTGCTTAGATTGTTGTCAAGTTATTCCTGCAGACTAGGACTGACAGTGCAGATGTTTGGTATTGCCACATGTTCTGTACTTGTAGACAAAGAAAAGGATGTCCTCAAAATATTCAGAATCTCATTAATTTGCCCCTAACATTAGTATTTTATGGAGACACTGATGCCTTTTTTCCTTTCCTTTCCCATTTGTTGACCATCTTGAGTGGATTAAATACTTTGCACAGCAATGTTGTTTCTAGTTAGAGAAAAGTAAGTATCAGTGAAGCTGTAAATGTCACCTTTAGGAAATGCAGAATGTCTCACATTTTCTCAAAAAGTATAATACACTTACCTAACTTTCTTCCAGAAATCCTTTGGGTAAAAAAGAGTTGTCCCATGACTGTGTACACATTTCAATAAATCTAGGTAACTATCTATATTTATACAGAAAAATACATACAGTTTTATCAATCAAAATTCAGTTTCAGTCAAAACTATATGAGTTATTTAAAAGCAATGATTGAGATTCACAGCTTCCTTCCATTTCAAAGGCCAGTTGTTCTTGGTCTGCATATTCATTAGAATTAAAAATATCTCCCCAAGTCAGAAAAAGGAGACAGAGTTTGAGTGCATCATATAGTAGATGAAGTCTATTAGAATAACTGAGAAGAAAGAATCAAACACATATTAAATCTATCACAGTAGCTTTCTGGAGGAAACTAATTTATATATGTAGGTATTTTATAACTGAAATGATCACAAATTTGTGTGAAAACTAAAATTAGGTGTGTTAGAGAAAAATCAGACTATTTAGGTAGTACTGTATCAGATAGATTCCACTTTTATTTATTTAAAATACTGCCTTGCACTTGAAGAACAAAATAAATGGCAAAATTATGTGTCCTTTTCATGACTCTAAGTTGCTATTTTCACCAGTAACTCCATTTTCTTCCCCACTGGGACATTAGAAGAGAAATCAATTTTAGCAACTCCAGGAATTAAAAACTGGAATTAGGTGGTCAAACTAACTTACGAATTAAGAATAAGCTAAAAGATTTTGTTTGTCTAGGGAACATATTTCTTACAGGACTGAAAAACAAGTACAACCTGCTCTATATAGAATGCAAGTTGATAAAATAGCCACAAGGTAAAGAAATGTGTTCCCAACCCTTTTTTAGTCCACTTTTCATTTTTCATTCTGATTTTTCATTCCCTTCTCTTTCTATGAGCTGCTCTAATATCTTATGCATCAATTCAACATAACAGTTAAACTAGTATAAAATGTATTTTTGAGGTGACTTACACTAAAATACTTAATGTCATCTGAAACTCATCATGCATGTAACATCTCAATGACAAACTGAAAATTGTTACACATTCATAACAAAAGAGGAAAACAATGTCTTAGATACCTATTTTTATTATTTTGTCCTATTTCCTTTAGATATCTTTTCAAGACCTTCAATAACAATGAAGATACTCCCCTCTGCTATACAAAGAGTTCTCTTGTTCATTGGTATTATTGCTGTAAATCCAACTTCCTACAAGACCATTATGTGAATAAGACATAACTGCTAGTGTGGTCACGCAAAAAATAAACTCATTTCATTGTTTTCAAAGCATACAAAATTTTATCATTTCTTTTAATATACTGTTTCGCTAGTATAATGTTTATTTGGTATGTAATAGTATAAATTGCCACTTTTGGAAGGACAAAGAATGAAACCCTAGTATATATACCTATTTGTGTCCTATTCTGCCCAGTATTTGGTTATGCTGAAGGAACTCAGTCACCCCATTCTGACAAGTTATTTTTATTATTTTTATTCTTTATTCTTAATTCCTCCCTATTTAGTAACTTTAGTAACTTTTTTATTTATTTATTTATTTTTATTTTTTTTAGGTCAGATGTCATACACTGGAGCCTCATCTTCTGCCTTCAAAGCTGTTAGTGTTGTCAGGTCTTCTCCACGTTTCTGAATTCGTGTGCAGTGTTCCCATTAGATATTGTGTACATTGACCCTCTGGGAATTGTGTTTCCTTTTATTCAGCATGTCTTGCATTGTAAGTGATATCACTGTGTGTGTCTCTATGACACTTCTGTTTGGTGTTTCATGAGGTAATGTCATTTTTATCTCCAATATATCTACATTTCTTGTTAAAACTATTCCTTCAATTACCTCAGGGAAGAACACAAAGTTGAGCAGGCTGGCTAAGGATATTGGATGACTGTTGTAAAACAAGCTTCCATGTTCTTTGGAACCCCATTTAACTAGTGCTTGCTAGATTATCAAGTATTAAAAGAACAACTTTACTCTAAAATAACTTACAAAGTTTCCTAACATGTTTACATATTTTGCTCATTTGTTTTTTTCTATTTGAAAATGATAAATTATTGCCTAGAAACACAAACTACTTACTTTGATAATAAAACCCAATTAATTCTGGAAACTAATTCAGAAGAAAATGTGTTTTGATACTACATTTTTCAACATATCTCTTCCTTTTCAGAGCTCCAAAAGTAAGAAAGTCTGTATTTCTAGGGGGTTTTTTTATTTAAGTAAGTCAACAATTTAACTTTGAAAAGAAGCACACATTATTATAA
This sequence comes from Cettia cetti, assembly GCA_013401135.1. Classification (NCBI taxonomy): domain Eukaryota; kingdom Metazoa; phylum Chordata; class Aves; order Passeriformes; family Sylviidae; genus Cettia; species Cettia cetti. Next base: position 2,036 of record VZUI01091346.1, on the reverse strand, counting down.
AGAATGTGAAAGGAATTATCAGAGTTATAAGATCACCTCATAACAAAAAAAAATTCTATCTGTACCTATACTACAGTACCAAGTAGTGACATGGTTCAGTTCACATCATAGACAAAACAAGTATTCCATAAGGAAAATTAAACATTTTCTCCAAGTTTTCATATTTGATAATCCATCAAAACATAACTGTTACAAGGTGAAAGAAAAAAAAACAGAACCAAAAAAAAATTATGTCTAAACCCCCCAAATAAGAGATAACCAGTCCAAAATACTATTTTAACAGTAGCAAGTAATAGCACCTCCTTCCTGTAACCCAAGCAACTCACCTGAGAAACTCATCTGTAATCCTCACTTACCCTTGTCTTGGCCATTACACCTACAAAGAAGCTGAAAAGACCTATCATGCACAGTGTGCTTTGAATTCCAGTGCACGCAAATTGTAATACCCCAAACATTTCAGGTCTTTTGGAGTTGTTGGAGTAAAGTTCTCCAGTTCAAACAGTTCTACCATTACTTGAATGTTGAGTCAAATTGTTGGTTACCATTTCTTAAAAGTTACAGTGCTGGAAAAGGGGATTTTTTTACCCTTTTTTACCAGTTTTTAACAAACTTATTATCTTTGAATTCCATTCAGCATGATAAAAATATTCTCTTTTTTAATAAACATTCTGATTACTCTTTTATTATAATCAGTTTTAGGTACTGTGTTTAATAATTTCTTAGTAAGTTTCTGTAAGAATTCTAAAAAGTCAGTTGGTATAATTTTAATAGTTTTCAAATCCTTCCAGTTAAAAAGGTCAGGGTATGTTATTAAATTTAATTTATTTTTAAAGGGCCACTATTTTCACTATTAATTTTTAAAACGCTTCAGGAAACAAAAATTCACTAGAACTGAGGTCATGTTTTGAATTCATGACAAACAAGCTTCAAATATGTTTTTCTTCTTAAGGGATTATCTGACTGTGAAAGATCACTTTTAAAATGACCAGGTCCTAGAAGATTTGAAGAATGGTTTTTGGTTTGCTTTTTTTCTTCTTCTTTTTTTCTTTGTTTTTCCTCTTGCTTCCTGAGGATGGTAGAGTTATTCTGAAAAGGCATTTGTACTAGTGGCAACAACATAGAAGACATTGCTTTAGAAAGGTCATTGGTTCTTAAACATCCTAAATATTTTTTCCACAACTGACAGTAATGGTATATCTCTCACTAGAAATTTTATGATGTTACGCACACCTCACTTTCTACTGCTGATTCCATATCAGCTACATATTCTTAAAAGTTTCATTAAAATAAAAACCAAAATGAAACAACTAACAGTTTTATAGAGTGTATTTGAATGTACAAAAGCAAAATAATTACATTGATAATGTTAATTCGTGATGAAATGACAGGACTGAGAAAAATAAAAAAAAAACTTGAAGAAAACTATTACTACTAAAGTTTCAATTATTAAAAAGCATGCACAAAAGGCCCTGAAAGTAACTTCAAAACACCACAAATGTAAATAGACACTAGATTAGACTCAGGAGAGCATTTTGTGAACTTAACTTTCTTTGATATTACAACAACTTCAAATAATTTTTCATGGCAAAAAACATCAAAGAAAAAATGTGATTTTAAAGAATGTCACAATATTTAAGAGGATTATTTGTGAATACAAGGAAGAATTTGCAAAAAAAAAAAAAATCCTTTACATCACAGAATCACAGAATGGTGAGAATATGAAGGTATGTCTGGAGATCATCTAGGCTGTCCTAGGTTAAAATGTAAGATGTGCCCAAAGTAAGTATTCTGTCACCATCTCCATGAGCTGTTGAAACCAGGTGGGACAGTGTTTCCCTTATCTTCTGCTAATGGCTCATCAATGCCTTGCCACATGACTCACAGATAACTCCCCGGGAGCTGTCTCTGTTTAATGGGCCATCAAGGACCCATCACATGACTCATAGAATGATATCAGCCCATTGTGAGATGCTCCTCCCAGGGGGAGGAGCCAAGCATTCCCACATGGATATAATCCAGGGTTTGGGACAGCACAG
>VZUI01091341.1:0-20547 GCA_013401135.1 Cettia cetti | reverse complement strand
GGAAGGGAAGGGAAGGGAAGGGAAGGGAAGGGAAGGAAAAAAGAAACCCACAAAACTTTCAATTTAGAAGATGTTTACATGTTTTGTGAAATTTTCAACTTAGAAGAGGCTGGAACCCATGAACTTTCAAATTTCAGACAAGCAGTGGTCCAGTTATGCAGTGCCATTTGGTGCTCTTAAGAAGAAACAAGAATGTGAAAATAGCCTGGTAACTGACTTAAAGTAACAGAGTAAAGATGAACATTACATACTGATTTAAAATTCAGATATTGTAAGAAAATGGACAAGTGCTTGTAATAAATTTACAACAGTAAAACAATATTCTATGTATTGTTTTCAACCCATTAAACACTCTTCTTCCCGAAGTGCATCTCATGCTTAGTTCTTGAACAACAGACATCTGTGTATAACTGCTGTCTCCATGTTACTGATTCTGTTTTTATAGCCTGAAATGACTTGCTTTTATCTCTTCCAAAAACTGACACAAAGAAAAAACATTCAAAAATTTAAGATTGTAGAGTATACTTGCTAGCAGCAACCAAATTGATACTGCATATATAAAAACAAGAAGACAGGTATAATTTTCCTAATGTAAGTGCCTTTTTCTGAGACATTTCTCCATTGCCATAGGATCAATCAATAGAAACGGTACTCCAGTGAATCACCTTGTTCAAGTAGAAGGGCCAAAAGATTTATTCAGACAGAACAAACTAAAATAACACAACACAAAGAAGTCACATATCTGTCAGTCACAAGCAATGTCAGTGCCATGATCTACCACTTCTCCCTGTTTCCTTATAAAGCAGCCAAAAGATATGTCAAGCAGAGGTAAAAAGAAAAAACAACAAAACAACAGAAACAAACACCCCACTATAATCAAGGGAAGAAAATAGAGTCTGAGGAGAGGAAAAAAAAATAAACCAAACCTGAACAATCCCTGAAATAACATGAAGTAATTCACCTCATAGCTATCTACTGCAAACTTACATTAAATGCAAACAAAATTTAGATAGCCAAGAAAATGAAGGAAAATGTGCAAAGTGTTTGGTTACTGAGAAAATGGGATGAGGAAAAACCATGCCATATTTTTAGGTCCTCTCCTTGCATATTTCTTATATACAATCCCCTGCATAATGTAACTTTCTCCATTGTATAACTTTAACCTTATCTGTCCTTTTACAATTTGTCTCAGCATATTTTTAAACAGAATGAAAGATGTGAGCAGTAGCATTGATCCACTTGGTTTCAAAAATAATTTTGGCCCTACAGCTGATAAACCTGCTGTTGATAAAGCTAATAAACACATTGTAAACAGAAAGTAAGGCACAAATGCTATCTAGATGCTAATTCTGTTTATATTGAACACTACAGCAGACAGTAACTTCAGCACTCATTCTCTCTCTTTAATAAGAGTAACATAGTTCCCCTCAGAGGAAGGAGGAATCTTGTTTGTAGGTCTCAGTGGAAGTGGCTCAAGAGATCCATTTGAGGGTTCTCTTTCAGAAAAAATGAGCAGTTAAATATTTGTTATTAACCTGGTCAGCAAACAGGTACGCAGCTTCAAAAGATGAAGCAGTGGAGAAGACAGGTTCTTCAGAATTCCCAGTCTTAGTCTGCAATATAAGGCAGACTTGAAAGCCTTGAAACATTTCTTCATAATTAGAAAAAAAAAAGTGTCTTTTGTCCCGTTCATTGAAATGGATACAGTAGGCTACAGTCTATCAAGTATTATCAGTGTAATTGAAATGTGTATATTTATTTTCTAGACTGAATGATGAGAGGTAAAAATTAAAACAAGACCCTTCTGCTTTGAGTGTAAAATTTTCTATGCCGAAAGCAAAATCACAAAGAGTGATCATTTTGGGAAGGTTTTGCACAAGTAAAGTCCATCGCTAACAAATGAAATTTCTACAGATATAGTATTTAATAGCAGGTTCTATTCTATCTATTCTATCTAGTCCAGATGACACCAGTGGAGGTGTCATTTAAATGGTCACATCTTTATGGAATGAAAAAATATTTTCTATAGCTAAACTGAACCCAGATTCCCAGCAAAAAAAATCTGACATGCAAGCATGAAGTTTAGACATTGCTCTAAAGATAAAACATAATCCTCTTAAAGGAAGACAGGGACACTGAGAAAAAAAAACAAAAACTTGTTATGGTATGTAATATAAACTGATTATTTATAATCACTTTTATAACACTTATAATTTAGAAGATTTTTTTTTAAATCTCATCACTGAAATGTCTCTATTAGACTGCAAAAGTGAAGCCAGTTATTAATCAAAACTTTGACATGGCAAACATAAAAACCACTTTTGAAGACCAATTGAAAGGTAACATTTGATAAACTCAAATTGGCCAGGCCTAAGCCAACCTACCTGGCAAAAAAAAAAGAAAAAAATAAAAGACTGACCACTGAGTAGCCTTTAGCATGAAGAATCTGCTGCTGCCAACAAGAAATTCTGATAAACAACAAGGTCATGGCATGGAAAATCTGCTCTCATCTAGTAAGGCCAGAAGCCATGCAATTATTTGTGACAGGTACTTCTCAGTATTTGTCACAGACAAGTTAGGTAAAACAAACATTTCCTAATAAGAGAAAGGTCTCTAAAAATGTTCAGTAAGTAGGTGTTGGGCCATTCCCCAGTTCACTTGAAATATTTTATGATATTCCAAACATGCTTTGAATTTATTTAAACTGTGGGGATTTTCAAAAAGCCAGGCATCTTGCTGAGGTAAAAGCTTTCTTCCAGGGATGCATCTTCTTTTGTTGTTGGACACTGAAAAATTGTTACCACCCTCTGGTTAGTGGTAGCTACGGGTGTTAATTCACACAGGTGCCACTAATGATGCTTTTTAGTGGTGCTTGAGCAGTTTTATTATGGAAATCTCTTAAAACCCTGAATTAAATAGTCTGAAAATGGCAAGGAATAGAAGCGATGGTAGAAAATCTATCATTTCAGCCTCAGCAAGGAAAGGAATGCATTAACAAACAGGGAAATCTGAGTTTTTCAAAGGAAATTTCTGAAAGACTTTCAACATAATACCATGTTCCTCTGGATTACCAGTGCATAGCTCAAGCCAGCACGTTCAGATACAGAATGAGCCATAAACGGATAAACAGGAAACTTCAGGGACAGTGGAAGTAAGGGACATAAAAAGAGATTCTGGGAAGAGAGCATTATAGCAGCCTCCAAAGCAGAAGTAGTGAAAAACAGTTGAATCAAGTAGACCTGCAGTTTACTTCACTTGAAGGAGAATGTTGGGTTTTTTTCCAAAAAATAATAGCAGGCTGAGGTGAAGTATAAGAAAGAAATACCATGGTAGTAAGTCTGCACTCATTTTTTGACAACACACAATCACAAAAAATAAATTCAGAAGTATGCACTGATACCAGGATCATTCAGTACAAAAGTAGCAGACTGGAGAAATTCTATGAAAATGAGAGACAAGAGCACAAGCAGTCTATAATTTGTAATATTTATGGAATCAAGAGGAAGAGTAAAAGTATTTCTGAAGCAAGCAGGGAATGCAGCTTGGAGCACATCAGCAACATGGGGGACAGTAAAGACAAAAAGGTCAGTATGTCAAAAATTCCTTTGTCATTCAAGTTCTATAGCTTGCTGGCAGTAATACAAAACAAGACCTTTCACAAGGGGAATCAAACCAGCAGGACAGGTAACATGCAGTGAGTGGATGAGGTGAGTGAAATGAGACACTTATGAAGGCTGAGGTACTGTAGGCTTTGGAAGAGACTCAAATAATAAAGAAAGAATTATATCTTTAAGGAGGTTGTCAGCATGCAACCTTAGGGGCTGGATGGATCAAATTCTGCAGATACTAGTGCAAATTGAATAGGATCAAACCCAACTTTAAGTAACCAACATTCAGTATGGGCAGGCAGGCCCTCTTCTCCATATTCTCTTTGCTTGATCTTGGTTAGCTTCAAACTTAGATGTATAGTATTCAGACTTAAAAGTGCTACCAGAGTTGAATTTCTTTCTAGCTCAGGTTGAGAAACCTCTCTGGCTCATGCAGAACTGACATGTGGAGCTACAGCTAAGAAATCTACAGATACAAATCTGCAAGAAACTTCTCTTGCCGATGAAGCACCTCTGTTCTGACGTGCACTTGCTTAACCTCCCCTAAAGTCACCTATAGCACATTTAATTTAGTGGATCATGCCTTAAGCAAGCTGCTTTTTTTTTAGCACAGAACCAGTCACTTCAGAGACCTCACCGACTTATTACAAAATTAAGAAATATCCAACAGTTTGTATATGTCGATGATAGTGTAAACTTTTGACAGTTTACTTGCATTGGAGTCCTACTGAAAGTAGATTTTCAGAAAATATAAATAGATTTGTTTATAAAAGCCAATTGTTAAAAGCAGGGTCTATCAGAAAGCTGAAGACAGACAATCCCAAAACCTTTATTTATGTTTGAAAGAAAGGGACAGAATTTTCTATGAATATTGTGGCTTTGTTATCTCCCTTATTTCCTTTAAGCCAATACTGCTTGTTGCTTGAGACTGTCAACTAACAATGTTGAGATGGTTTCTTCTTTGCAGGAGTGTTCACTATTCCTCAATATGACAAAACAATTGTCTTCTGAGCAGCATTAAGAGCTCCTAATTCTGCAAAAAATATAATAACACAAATAACCAATGATGACGTAAGAAAAAAAATCACAAATTATCCAACTTTTTAACACCAATTAACCTACACAAGAAGTATTTTGCCTTATTTTAAATTTGATGGAAAAGTTCTGTCCTAGGGTGACTTTATGATGCTTGTGTCCCCAATCAAACATTCTGTTTGTGCTGTATATTGAGTTCTGTACCTTTAAGACTGATTCTGAGAGTGAACCAGGGAGACAAGACGTGCGGAGTTTGTTTTGAGAAACGGCCTGACTCCCACACATTCTCTTGTCTGGACTTTTGTTCGTCAGAAGCATGGACAGCGGTGGGATTGCTTTCAGTTAGTTTTAGCTAGCTGAGGCAGAAAAGTTCCCTGGACTGTTTTTTCCCTTTTCTTCTTGGGACTGTTTAAATCTACTCTGGACTGACAAACCCAGAGGAGCACCGAAGGCTCACAGCTGCGGCCCACCGGGCCCTGACCTCTGGAGGGACTGGGACTGACAACAGACTGAGTGAGCTGAGCTGCACCCACGGCAAGGACTGCCTCAGTTTGACATCTCTCTTTGAAGTGGCAAGAGGTTTTATTGCTTCACTGTTCATTTTATATTTTCATAGTATCCATTCTTAGTACTTGTAGGTATTTTGTTTGTTAAATAAATAGTTTAATAGTTTTTTCCACTTTTCTCTGAGGAAGTTTTTTCTGGACTGGCTGGGGGGAGGGGCTGTTTGGGTTTGCTTTCCAGAGGAACCCCCTTTGGAGGTTTCCTCCCAAATTTACCCTAAACCAAGACATTTTTTTCACTATAAAAACAGTCAAGGTGTTCCACAGAAAATGCGACAAAAGGACAGCTCAGTGATTTATAGGGTACTTAGTTTACTCCTTGATTGACACATTAATCTGTGATTCTGTGGGGAAAAAGCTGCCCAGAATTCTCAAGAAATCATCATAACAAGAATAATATTCTTCTCTTTTTTTAATATCTAAGAGTTTTAGAAGGACACTTTAAGTCAAACTCTTCCAATTAGGACTTGATGGGGGCTGAAAATGGTGTGTAGCATATGATTTTATTGTTTTGTCTAGTAATAGAGGTAGTCTTGACAATTGCTGCCCCCCCGGGACCAAGAAATTGAGCTCTCAACTTTAGTTTAACAACCTGAAAGACTAGAGCACTGAAATTAGTCCTTTATCATGCATTATCTATTCCAGCATTTAAGTTCCAATACATGACCTATCTTTTTTTGGGACGTTCACCCACAAATACACTGCTGTCACACAGCTCTATGGAGACAAGCAGATTGCTTAGGGATCCTATTGGTACTACAATAACACAATGAAGCATATAATAATAAAAACTTGCTTTTAACTTAAATTCTGTAGATTGAATCATTTCACACAACTTGTATCAAAGATCCTCTGCAGATCAGACGATTTTAACTAACATCCAACCCTCCCTACATATTCAGGTAATTTGTTACACATGAACTATAACTTGAGCTGAAAGCAGGCATACAAAACTCAGTCCATGGAAGAAGCAAACAAGGAGGGCAGCTCTGACCATGAAGAGATTGTGTTCCTGCCATTCCACAGCTTCCAGCATGAAGCTGACTGGGATTTGCTGCTGCACAGGGCAAGGCATGTGATTTTTATGTTTTCCTGTTCCGCAATGTGTGTCATTTTGATTTTCCCAGGAACATGGATCACATTTCATGGATGAAGAAAGGTGTTCATGGCCAGTGACTGCCCTCCTCACAAGACAATGCACCAGTGCCTAGGAGTAGGGCATCTGGCTACCACTGCCAGGTGCTCCAGAAGCTTTGTTTCAGCTCAGGACTCCCAGCTATTGGCAGAGTTCTATCTTAGGGACAGCAGGAACCTCTTCATCAGGAAAGACAAGCCAGAAGCGAAGAGTGATCCCAGTTCCTGATCAGACAGTACCTTTACCAACCAGGCACAGTCCCACAGGACCCAAGAAGGGCCAAACTGGGGATGGAATCCATCAGCCCTCAGGTTGTATACCTAGACAGGGTGAACTCATGCCTCAGGTGTGAGGTTAATCTAAGAAGATGAATGAGAAAATAAGGATTAGGAGAGGACAGGGCTGACAGATATGCAATGTAGGGTCAAGGCCAACCTAGAAGACAAAGCTGGAGATCAGGCTGCCTGTACCATAGGTCTGAGCTGCCTCCAGGACACAGGCCCAGATGCAGCTGGAAAGAATAGCTCAAGCTGAGTTCGGAGGCCCAGGTCCGATGTTCAATGTAGCCTCTGTAGCAATGGTCAGAGGGTCTGTCAGCAGAGACTTCAGCTGACTCTGATGGCTCTTGGCCTTAAGAGCTCAGCTGAACTCAGTGATGAGGACTTCTGCATCAAATGTACCCAAAAAACCCACAGTGCTGGTCAGAACTTACGCAAAATTGCTGCGATGCACAAAATTACTTTTGCTTCTCTTTCGTGCTGTTACGACTTCTTGCTGAAAAATACTGACCTATTTTGTGTTCCATTTTAATTGAATTAATAGAATTAAATTAGAACATAATAAAACACCCTACATCTAAACCACCAAAATTTCATTCACTTACCTGAGATCATGCAGCTTGATAGCTGTGACTCATAAGGGGGTAATAGTGATAAATGTGCAATGGTTATTAACTATTCTAGCTGTGCCCTCAGTGAATTAGAACGGTTGTTTACACTCTAGGAGAGAAACAACCATGTATCTGTTTTGTATTGCACCCTTTAGCAAGCAAGATGAAAAAACTTACTTGTGGGTCTGAGTTTTTGAGTCTGTGAAGTTTTCAGCCTGTTAGCTGCTGATTTTCTCTTCCCTTGGGAAAGTTTCTTGTCTCAAGGACAAATTCAAGTGTTCTCATAACAACCCTCTCACAGGTGTTTTTTCCATTATTTAACCAATGAAGAGAAGGGTTGTCTTTATGGTCCAATCATATAGTTCCTTAGCACAGCATGTTATAAAAAAGTTGTGCAAAATTGTAAATAATGCCGTTCTTAAAATAATTGTGAATTATTTGTAAAGATTGTAAATAAACTTTCTTCTACCTGGAGTCAAGCTCTTAATTTTCGTGTCCAACAGTGACACTTACTAAAGATTTTCCAAAATTTTTCTTTTTTTTTTTTTTTTTTTCCTAATGGAATAACAATATGTTCAGGAAAAATAACTGTTTTGAATGAAACCCACATTTATTTCCCTGATAATTACTTGATAATGCAGCTTTTATAATTCCCCTCATTTTTTGTTTTTAATTCTTATAAACTCTGTGCTTTTAGATGTGTAGAACTAGCACTAGATAACATGCTTTGTGCACGTTGAATTATTTCATTGTTTGTTACAAATACAGTGCAGGTGGCAGGTTATAAATTCAAAGACTATTTCTATATAAAAATAGGGAAGTCACACAACTGTCATTTTCAAGAACAATAGAGCAGTTGGTACAGGTATAATCATATATCCCAAGCCAATTTATAAGTAATTTTTTTTCAGAGTGTAAAATTTCACTTGAGGCATGATCAAAAAGTAATAATGCTAGGGATCACTTATCAGAGGACAAAAACAGTTTCACAAAGGAAGGCCTGCTGTACTTGCTCTCATAGATGTCTACCTCAGTTTAACATCCTGTAAATGTTTTAAATAAAATTCCTTCTACAAGTATTCTAAGCCTTTTTCAAGTAAGAGAGAAAATCACTTTTTAAAAATCTTTTACTGAAAACATGTGTTGTGTTCCTCTCAGCTGGGGTCTTTAAAATTGGTTCTAATTATCTGTTTTTCTTAAAGAAAACATTATGATGCCAGGTGCTTTGGAACATTAAAACTTTTGTTTGCTCATTCTTATACTAGCAAAGGGGAGCAGGTTATCCAAGAAATCACAAAAATTGAAAATAGGGATAAAAGTATAAGTAAGTAAGGGCAGATAAAAGTCAGTGAGGGATGCATAAGGTGCTAAAATAATAACACATCATTATAGTATGTATATTTCTAAACACCAGAAATTGCTATGTGATTGACAAGTAATTGTATTCTACTGACATCAAAACTTGCACAAAGTTGTTTTTTTGTTTTTTTGTTTTTTTTTTTTCTAAAATTCATGTTTTGGAACTTTTTAAGTTTTGTTTCTATTTTTAAAAATAAGGATATATAGTTAATGGAAATTATAGCTTACTCTTCTGTCTTTTCCAATCTATTATAATGTTAGCACAATGCATAACTTTCTCAATTGGTACATCTTTCTGGCTAAATTTTAATCAGAACCTAACTAGTACTAGTTCTACTTGACTACTTATTTTGTTTTAATTATTTAATCAAATACTACTCTCAGTCACTTTATGTTAACCCAGGTCACACAGATTTATTTTCATAATGGTAGTATCCCTTAAAAACCAAGAAAATTAAGAGCAGTGTGAAGGAACTGTTTGGGCAGGATACAAATTGTGTTATGCCCCTAAATGGCAACTTTAAAAATCATCCACAATATTTTATGAGGCTAGGAGACAGCTTTGACAGCATAAATTTTCAGTGTTTCTATGTCATGAAGATCATTCTCTATTGAGTCTGGCTGGGATGGAGTTGTTTTCTTTATTGCAATCCATATGGTGTTGGGCTTTAGACATGTGATCAAAACAGATTTGATTACACACTTGGTGTTTTAGGTATTGCTGAACTATGCTTGCACAGCATCAAGGTTGCCTGGGTTTCCCACTCCAGTAGGCTGGTGGTAGGCAAGATTTTGGAACAGGATGCAGGCAGGATGCTGACCAAAGTAACCAAAGAGATATGCTCAATCACACATCATACTCAGCCAGAAAACTGAGGTGTTTTGAAGACATTGATTGTGGATGGGCTCACCAGTTTGAGTGGTGAGATACTGCTCTAGCACCACTTGTTCACCTTTGTTTTTCTTCAAACTTTAAACTGTTTTCATCTTGACAATGACCTTTTACTGCTTTTGCCCTTCCTATTCTCTCCCCCAACCTGGTGTGAAGGTTTGAGAGAGCAATTAATTAAAAAAAAAATAAAATTTTAATTAAAAATCTATTTTTAATGTTAGTTAAAAAAATAAATGGGAGTTTATTTGTCACCTTGGATCAGCTTTTATCACCTGGTATCAATTTTTTATACAAAAAAATTCTTGAATTAGTGTAGTTTTCATGTCATGGTGATGTGAATCTTAAACCACTGCAGATCCTTTTATTAATTTAAGTGATTTAAAGGTAATTATTGATTTTTTTAAAGTGTGATTTAGCATGCCATTTTAGCTTTCCTTTAAAAATTATTTAAGAAGTACTCACTATATCAAATAGCTGTAGATGTTAACCTTGCAAGGCAGTTGTTGGTCCATATTCATGCCTGTATATTTATTGAAATTAAATGACTATTTATAAATATATGTAGATCAGGTGAGGTTGTATAGGGCCCTGAGCAACTTGGTCTAGTGGAAGGTGTCCTTGCCTTTGGTGGGGGTGTTGGAACCAGACGATCTTAAAGGTCTCTTCCAAACCAAACCATGCTATGATTCTATGATTTATTGAAACAATTAAATAATTTCAGGAAAAGATGCATTACTTCTTCAGAAACCATTAAGAAAGAGACATTTCTCTAACACACATGAAAGATTCTAAGAATATTTTAAGGTCATACTGTAACTGGAAATTGACTCACATTTTTTAAAAAGTAATAGAGTAGTTCATAAAAAGTTGAAATAGACTTTTTAGCTCTTGGAATATCCCCTGTGAAACTGGAACTGACTGATGAGAAAAAGGGATTAAAACTCCCTTCTACAGTGAAAGTCAGCAAAACTTTTAAGTACGTGAAACAATATGTACTAGTGCATGCACATCTATCAGTAGATTATACATTTGCAAACTGCCTAAACAAGTGAAAGAACAGCCAGTTTCACATACAGCTAAGACAGAAAACAGTATGCTTTCCCCCTTTCATGAAATCAGGTGAAAGTGAGATCATAAAAACTTAGTGATTTGAGCTAGCAGCACACTCACTTCAATTGAACTTCAGAAACACTAACACAGCCTCACAGATCTTTTCAACTTGTTTCTTGAAAGGGAGAGGGAAGAATTAGTAGAGGAGTGTAAAATAGCAGAACTTCTAGTTCAGATTAAAGCAACTGACATCTTAGGAAGATGAATTTTAAATTACAGACTAGAAATTAAATTAAAAACCTCTCTCTGTAAAAGAAGTAATGAAATGATTCATTGAAGTGGACACTTGTTCAGCGTTCCTTCAGGTATTAACCTAATCTGCAAATATGCTTGGCTTCTGTTGCTCTTGTTTCCACCACCAAGCAATCGGTGTGATGGTAACAGTGCCAGGCTTCAAGTACCCCAGAGAGTGGAAAGATGAAAATAGAGGATTTCCCATATTCAAAAAATATTTTTTTCTACAGTAAGACACACAGTACTTAGTAAGTTTAAAGACCTATTTCACCATCCCATGCTGAAGCAGTGTCAGACATATTTAACTGGATTTTTGACTTATCAGGTTGTAAACCCTGGGTAACTTGTTTATAGGTGACACCTTCCTATGCTTGCCCAGCTTGGAACGCTGTTAATAGACAAACTAAATCTCTTTTGTTCCAAATACCTGTTATTGTCATTTGCAATCATTTTGCAGAATGCAAAGACTATGTGTTTTGCAGAATGCAAAACATTATGTGTTTGTTGTCTCTGTTCTAAACAGAGACAACCATTTATTAAGTCTCCATGGAGAGCTCTAAAACATTTCTGTCCCCTCTTCAGTTACCTGGCTTTTGTGAGGAACTGTCCAAGCTGAGAATTTATAGGCCCAGGATATGAAATGTATCACTCTTGAAAATTGCTCTCGACAGATCAATGCAAAGTGAGAGTAGACAGTCACCTTGCTGGATTTTTTCTTATGTTTAACTGGTGAAATGAAAGAAATAAAAATTTAACTTAAAATGTGTTTAATATAACACAGATCTAAAGTTCAAAACTAATTTGTTAGGGAAAAAAAATTAAGTAATTTCAACAATGTCAAAATATATTTTAACAGATGAATTCAACATTAAAACTAATTAATTATTAGAATGACCCAAGAATTGAAAAAAATCCCCTGCCAGTTAGAATATTTTGACTTTTTCCCTTTGTTTTCCACTGTACATGGTGACAAATGCTGACAAAATAGCATTTTCCAGCAGAAATATTGCACTGATTTCTTTCAACCATCTTAAAGTGATTATGACAGATTGCACAATATAAAAAGCAATTCTATCAGCAAAACATACTTTACGCATTACACCCACTATTTTCCCCTTTTAAAGCATCTGTCACTGCTTTTAAAGGTCACACATTTCATGTTTCAGTGTGCGGGGAGAAAAAATATTTCCTCTTAATTTGAGAGATTAGCAAGGATGCTATACCAGCTATGTTGTGCATTGGATAATTTCATTTATTATTCTTATTGTGACATAGTGTCTGAAATTCATTTTTGTGCAAAGAAAGCCTTCCTTATATAATATTTTTTACTGCAATAATGGAAAAAAGAAAAAAAAGGATTAATTAAATGATTGAGGTCTGATGTTTTGCTTCCACAAATTAAAATATCTTCCTCTTCTTTCCTCTTTGCTTCATTGTGAAGCAAACATGACATGAAAAAAGATCAAATCCTGTTTCTAATCTTGTAGAGAAAAATGCCTCTGTTCAATACTAAGCATACTAAAATTCAGTCTGCCTTTGTATTATAGACGAAAAAAATAGAGGGGTGAGCTGTAGCATAAACTTGCTTATAACCAACAACTACAGCAAAAAAAATACTCAGAAAGGCACACATTTAGGAAAAAAAAGCAAAACAAAAAAAACCCAAAAAAGATATAGAAGGAGAAAAAAAGTCCAAGCAAACGATGTAAAAAAAGGACAAGAAAAAAATTGCATGGAAACAACATGGGCCACTACACCTTAGCATTGTATTCAAAGCTCTGGTTATGTTCAACAAGTGGTTTTAGGGATAATATATGCTACTGATTAATTTAGAGAGAGGAATCTTATTCTTTTAGTCTTCAGTTTTACAGAATTTTAGGTAACAGATCATTGCTGGAAGAGAAGGGAGAGCTTTTCTTGTTAGATATGTCTGCTTAATACACAGTTATGGTTTTCAAAAAAATCAAGCTGAAAAATAAGAGTTAAAGAAATAAATTTATTTCTCAGTGTATTTAGGGAATTAATGGTCATGACAAGCTACGTTTACTGGAAAGACAAAATGAAGGGTCTGATGACCCTTCCAAGGGTGTTAAAAAGGTTACCTTTGAATAGAACAGGTGCCTCAGCCTAGTTTACTTTTTTATGTCAAGTGCTAGAAATTTTTTTCCTCTCCCTACTGTGGCAACCGAGCTAGCTGAGATGGATAATAGCTCAGCCCAGGTAGCTTATGCAGACACCATAAACCTGAGATCATGGGAGGCAGGATATGGAAAACAGAATGCTAATGACATCATTCCATTTTAGGTCATGTCTCCAGTTCTGGTTCTCCATTGGTTCAGGACCTTTGACATAAAGGCATGCCCTTATCCCCTGTTTGGGATTGGACCCCTGCCCCCAGATAACCCTACATATCGTTGTTGGCCATGGCCCCGGGTCTTTGGATGCTGCTTCCCAAACCATGAGGTCTCAACATTTGTGATCGAACAACCATTAAGGTCCTTCTTTCAGGTACTCCATCGTTCCCATCCCATTTATTTTTGCCACTCTCTGCCTGGCTGGACCAGACTGGGAATCACAGTGCCGACTGTGATACCCTATATCCCTCTTCTTCCCAAGCTCCACTTCATGCCAACATTCCTGACTCCTCTACCTCCTCCCAAAGAACGTGGCAAGAGCCCTTGGAGAGGTCAATCCATAGCAGCTCCTCTGTGCTCTTCCTTATTCACACTCTTCCCGAGCTCCAGACTGGAGCCTTCCTCATCCTTCGGGGTAAGCTCGCTCCAGCGTGGGCTCTCCATGGGCTGCAGCTTCTCTCCAGGCACGTCCACCTGCCCGGCCGGGGTCTCTCCCTGGCCGCAGGGCCATCCATCCCTGCCGGGTCTCTGCTGCCCCGTCCCTGCTCCCGCTGTCCCCTCGGGGCTGGCAGGGCTGTTTCCGGCTGGGTTCCCCCGGCTCAGCCCTGGCTGCCGGGCAGCGTTTTGCCCTCCCTTGCCCAGGCTTTCCCCGGGGCTCTGTCCCGCCCGCCCGTGGCTGAGGGGCTCAGCCGTGCCCTGCGCTGGGGCCGCTGCAGCCGCTGGCACCGCCTGGGGCCGGCCCGGGCAGCCCCGGCACAGCCCCAGCGCTGCCGCCACCGCCGGGACACCCGAGCTGGGCTCAGGAGTTGGTTGTGAACATAGGTGCTTGCTGCAGATCAAAAGCTACAGTTTTAGAAAGGCTTGGCATTTAAAATATGACACGTTTTAATGTTTCATCAGCTTGAGCTCTTAAAATTTCATTTAATGTGGTCCATTTACCTGCTATTAAAATCCTCTCAGTAGGCTTACACCTTATTAAAAGCCCAACATCAGGAAAATGTTCAGTGCATTCTAGAGGTTAACACAAAGCAATGAGGCCAACCAGCTTTCAATGTATATTTTGAAATGATCTGTCTTACTCAGGAGAACCCAGTGTCAGTCTAAGATGCATTGCCTCCTTTTTCTCTCTTGGAAAATTCACTGTGATTAGAGTTATGGACTTTGGCAAAAAAAAAAAAAAAAAAAAAAAAAAAAAAGACAAAAAAAAAAAAAAAAAAAAAAAAAAAAAAAAAGACAAAAAAAAAAGACAGAAAGTTAGTTTCATGGGCATTTTATTTTATAAGCACAGAGATCAGAATGTCCTCATCTTGAACTCAGTCAATAAAAATTCGTTGCCTATAATACAGCAATGCAGTGCTGTATTTTATTTCTGATGTATGCCTTTGGTAGTTTAATTTTTCCTTGAACTTAATTTGGCTGGATGCTTCAAAATGTTTTCTGTCTAGTGTTCTGAGCTACTAGTTCTTTTTTAATGATGGAAAGAAGGATGGACAGAATGAACACATAAAATTTGAACTAGGTGTGTAAGGTTTGGGGTTTGATACTGAAATGTTAGATGTGGGACATTTTAGTACAACTTGAGTTTACCTAGTCGGAGATTTACCTGGAAGTATTGCTTGATTTCGCTCTTTTTCCTTACCTACCTATAATATTCCTTAAGTACAATTGGGTGATATGGTTATAAACATGCTTACTGCCATCCACAGAAAAGATGGATTTTTTTTTTTTTTTTTTTTTTTTTTTTTTTTTTTTTTTTTTTTTTTTTTATAGTGAAGCTGTAGGTCCCAGAGAAGAACCCTTCCCTTGCAACTACAGCCAGAAACACTTTACTGGAAAATATGTTACATATTGTGTATTCTTTTCTTCTGAGGAGAACTTTTTACCCAGCAAGAGCTAGGCATTATTTCCTATTCCAAACAATCAAGACACTAAGAAAATGTGATTATTTTTCCTTCCCCTAATATCTTCTATAAAACCAGAATTAGTTTAAATGTCATTTATGTAAGCACAGCATTTACTTATAGCAGATTGCAACTGAATAACTCACACAGATTGTCCTCAACTGTCTGACATAAGTTTAATATCCAGTTCTACTTGACTGCTTCCACTACCAAATGAGAGCTAGGTGTAGATTTATGTGAATGTAATTATTGCAATGTCATTATTGCTTTCTTCTTAGCCATCACTGATTTTTACTTTATGGATAGTCAGTTCATGTACTGTCATCATCTTATGTTTATTTTACTGCCCATGACAGAAATTCTTATATTCATTTTTAAAATACATAAGGCCTTTTACATTCACCATGTAAGACTTCCCTTACATCTTAGTTAGCAAGATCTAATAGCATTTTTCTTTCAGCCATGCATAGGTTGAAATCACAAGTTATCTTCATCTAGTTTTTAACTCAATCCCCTCATTGAAGCTGCATTTACTTGTCTTTAACAGATGCATTCATTTACCTCTTATCTCTAGGCTGAAACACATATTTATTTATATTTCTGTGCTTCAGGCACTGATTTTGCATCAGTAAGAAGTTGAATTTTAAGTGATGGATGTCGTAGGTGGGGATTAAAATTGTATCATGCAGTGGGGGGCACACGTGCACATGGAACCTCCCTAATCCAGTGGAAACTGATTCCAGGAAACCCTGGCACCAATGCTGGAGACACCCTGCTAGGTGCCACAGACTCTTATCCAGACAGAGAAGGGAGCATTCACTATCAGGGAGGAGCTGCAGCTCCTCATGGAGTTGCAGGCCAGAGGGGGCATGTTGTCAGTGCCAGGTTTGTTGGAGAGGGGGGCAGAGGGACCTGAAGTGCTGGGGACAGCAGAGACAGGCATGTGAGCCACCCTGCCCACCCACAGCGACTGTCACCTCCTGGGAACAGCTTTGAAAGCATTCCCTGCTGTGAAAATAAGGGACATTCAGACTGGGGAGAGGAAAGGGGAAGGTTTTTTTCTCTAATTTTTGTGCTTTACTTGACACTGACACAGCAAGCACACTTCTCAGTGCTCAAATGGAAATGTTCTATGTGGAAGTGACAATATAGCAGCTCTGGATAATGAATGTGAAGTGTTCAAAGGCATATGTAAATATTAGTGGAGATGCAAAGGCCAGATTATAAGATGCAATTTTACAACTGAAAAAGGCAGTTTCCAATGGCTTTGGAGTATGCAGAGATCTCTCAACAAAACTCCTTTTTAAACTTAATCTGAGAATTTCTGGGCCATATTGAAATACAACTGTTATTGATGGGATTCTTTCCCTTAAATTTGCTTGGCTTCTTCAAATGACATTTGCCTAGGTTTGCCTTATGTTTCTGCTGATCATGCTGTGCTCCAAAAGTTGTAGCAAGAGATACAAGCAAGATCCTATCTGTTAGAAACTTGGAAATACCTTTTCTAGTTTTACTTATGCTATGTAATATTTTTTTTCCTAGAGTCAATTTAATAAATGCACAGTCTGACAATAGAAGTGTTCTATAGAGGCTATTTTTGTACTTGATTTTTTTTTTCCATACAAGTATAGGACTTTTTTTTTTTTTTTGACAGACAAGGTCTGCTTTTCTTTTCTTTCTTTTTTCCCTGTGTGAGGTCCATGAGGTTACTGAACAATTAGTAATGTTTAGTAAAGTGTTAATAATAATAAATCTGTTATGAACTAAATAATGCATTCCAAAATGCCTGTTCTGGTAGTGGCATAATAAATGTGAGGCTGCTGTGACACCATGACAAAAAAAAAAAAAAAAAAAAAAAAAAAAAAAAAGACAAAAAAGTATATTGATTTTCTTTGGCAAGATTTCAATAGCAGGGGAGCCACAGAGGTGGTTTCTGTCAGAACTTGTCAGAAACTTCTCCTTTGTCCAGTGGAGACAATATCAATGAGCTCCAAGGCAGACCCATTGCTGGCCAGGGCTGAGCCTGTCAGTGATGGTGATGGTGTCTCTGGGATAAGGTATTGAGAAGCAAAAGAAAAAACTGTTACATCTCAGAAGCAAATTGTAGCCAGAGAAAAGAGGAGTGAGAATATGCGAGGAAAATGACCTTGCAGACACCAAGGTCACTGAATAAAGAAGGGGAGGACTTGTTTCAGGTGCTGGAGATGAGACTCTTCTGCAACCTGTGGTGAAGACCATGGTGAGGCAGCTGTGCCCCTCCAGCCCATGGAGGGCCATGGTGGAACAGAGAACCACCTGCAGCCCGTAGAGGATTGCATGCCAGAGCAGGAAGATACCTTAAGGAGGTTGTGAATCTGTAGGCAGTCCATGCTGGAGCAGGCTCCTGGCATGACCAGTGGGCCTGTGGAGAAAGATGCACATGAAGGAACAAGTTTTCTTGGCAGCTTGAGACCCTGTGGGGAAACCACACTGAAGCAGGCTGTTCCCGAAGGACTCCATAGGGTTCTCACGATAGAAAGGTACCCTGTGGAAGACCCATGATGGAGCAGTTCATGAAGAACTGGAGCCCATGGGAGGGACCTCACATTGGGAATGGGAGAGATTTCTCTCCCTGAAGGAGCAAAAAGTGGCTGAAAAAAATGTGATGAACTGTAAGCTCCATTCCTTAACCCCCTTGCCACTGGGGTGAGAGGAAATACTAAAGCAGGATTAAAGTGAAGCCCAAGAAGAAAGGAATGTTCTAACATTTAGTTTTATTTCTCATTTTCCTACTCTGTTTGGACTGGTAGTTAGTTAACATATTTTCCTCAAGCTGAGTCTGTTTGTCCTGTGGCAGTAAACAGTGACTGGTATTTCCCTGTCCTTATCTTGATTCATGAATGTTTCGTTATATTATCTCTCCCCTCTCCAGATGAGGAGGGGAGTGACAGAGGGGCTTTGGTGGGCAACAGTATCCAGTCAAGGTCAAACCACCTCAGAAAGTCAGGGAGGGAGTTCTTCCAACTAAATTTCAGCTACTTATTACTCAGTCTGTGCTTTTTTCAACATCTTTGCCGTTAATTTTTTGCCTCTTAGAGCTCTCCAAATTCATTTGACACAAACTTTTAAAGTAATTATTTAATTTTTGGGAACAGAGTGATACTTTGGGTAAAAAAAAACAAAACAAACAAACAAAGAACAAAACTGATTAAATGTAATTCGGAGTAAAAAACCTGCTCTGTGTACCATCATCTATTTACTGAGAGACTGAAAGTTCTGTGTACCAACCAGACTTGGAGTAAAAGCAAGTCTGTGTAGTCCAATATACTTCCAGTGGACTTCCACTGGTAGGTGAGGCTTTGACATAGTGAAAGAAATTCAAAAGTTTCCAAGATACACAAGCTTTTAAATTCCTCAGAAATTTAGGAAAACAATATGAATAATTTTGGCCAACTCATATATATTTTGTGTTTATGTTCTGCCACACTCTATCAAAAATGTATGCCCTCCTTTTTTGGAAGTTCTGCTGAATCAAAGAATATTCAGATAAAAAACAATTCCTATCAAAATTCTCTGCTCCTAAAATTTTTTTATCAATCAGAGGAAAGAAATTTCTCTGTAGTGCATATTCTTCTATAGTTCCTGTGTATCCAACAAGCATATATTAAAAATAACATCAAATTGTGTAAGGTATATTTATGGTGCTTTCCTGATCTTCCCTAAGTCAGGATATGGGGTAAATAACTCATGGGGAAGTTAGTGATGGTTGTTTTTTTTGTTTTTTTGGGGCTTTATTCCCCTGTGAAAGCAATAAATATGCCCACAGTAAAAACATAATCTTTCCTGCATCCTGACACACAATTGAAGTTTCTGGTATAAAATAGGTTATCAGAACATTTTCTGAGAACTTATAACTCTCTTATAAATTCTTTTGTTTCAAAATAACCCAGCCAAGTGGCTTAACAGCAATATGCTTTCCATGAATAACTATAGAGAATTTCATACGGGGGGGGGGGGTTGTTCAGATGTAACAGCACATTTAGGTGGAAATGAACGCCACTGCAAGAAACCCAGAGATTTATCAGATTCTATCTTTTTTGAAATTAGAAGTAAGATACTGTAGAATGCTGAACAGATAAAATACAAGTATTCAGGTTTTTAATAATCCAAATGAGAAACTAGGACTTTAACTGTCCAGTGGGAATCAGGGCTATAAGGAGGATATGATCATTGACAAATATATTTGTGGACAAATATCTTGTATTTCAATTTAATTTTGCAATTATATCATTAGCAAATTAAAAAAAAAAAAAAAAAACAAAAAACTTACAAAATGCAAAATGAAGAGAATTTATAGTTTTCCACATGAGAAACAAAGGCAATATATGTTTATTTTATGAAAATTTACTACTTAAAAATGTACAGTTACTAGCATGTAACGGCATAATTCTTATCTTAGGTGTTAGAGGTCACTGGTACTTTCCCAAAAGTTAGTTAATTAAGACATTGACATGGCATTTAAAAATTCTAATCTAGAAGGAGCTAATACATAGGAAAAGTGCTAAAAGAGAAACAAGAACAAACATTTAATTTAGCGGGGTTTTTTTATTCAGTTATAGAACATCATTTGACTGGAATTTCAGTATTATGGTTAATGGGAGGCATTTCAAAGCTATCTTGTCTTCATTTCTATGCCTAGAAATCTTCTTCCTCTCTTCTGCTTCTTTTCCTCACTACTTTGTCTTCCATTTAAAGCAGCCATCTGCTAAAAGTATTGATTATATTACTTAATTATGCAGCTTTGGACTACATTTCCATCATTACACTGTCTTTCATTAAGTGTTGTGTTTCTGGCTAATAACATCTTTTTCTTATGTGTCGACAGCTCATTTTGTCAGATTTATTGTGCAATAACTCAGTATCTTACTAGTAATGTATCTACTACTAAGATTAACAATTCTTGCACAAAACTGTTCACAGAAACATAGAAAAATGCCTGAGTCCATAATAGCAAACTCGTAGTTACAGAATCATACTAATTATACTTAGTTTCATTAAACCAGCTATGAATAAATTACAGATTCAGTGTGTATCTGAGTTAAAATAAGTTGATCTTATAGTCTATTGTGATATGCTCAGCTTTTACAAAGATCATACACTGAACTATTTCCCTGAAAGCAGTAGTAGGAAAATGCAAATATTTTGTGGGAGTTTGCTTGCAAATTTGTTCACCTGAAACATAAATAAGTCCTTTGATAAAAGTGCCTTTCTTTCACTAAATAAATAATACCTATATCTCATGTGTAGTTATGTATCTCTTCCCTGTACATATTCAAGTATTTCTATAATGTTTGAATGCATTTAAAATGATGGCACATCTGTGTAGAGAAATGCTGGTGTGGTGGGGGATTTTTCTCTTTTCTTTTCTTTTCTTTTCTTTTCTTTTCTTTTCTTTTCTTTTCTTTTCTTTTCTTTTCTTTTCTTTTCT
>VZUI01091320.1:0-13653 GCA_013401135.1 Cettia cetti | reverse complement strand
CGCTGTGATCGAGCCCAAGCATGGCTGGGTCGCTCCCTCCGGGGGCAGCGGCGCCCGCAGGCCCGGCCTGGCCCGGCCCCGTGCGGCAGCAGCCGCATGATAGCACCCGGTCCCTCGCCCGGAGAGAAAAGAGGCGGTTCTAACACGTCCTGAGCCTTTTATATTGTACTTGCCAAAAAATCGAATACTGTTTTCTTAGTGGTCAAACCGCATGCCAGTAGCCAAGCACTGGCCTCTGATAGGCCCGTCCTTTTTCAAAGGAATTCAAAAAGATCCCCATAGGGCGGTCTTCAATTAGGAAAAAAACCAAACTGTGTTAAGCCATAACAGTTTCTCACCTCCCAGCTGACTGGGAGGTAAAAGAGAATATTGCTGATGATGAGTAAGTGAGCAGTGTTACAAGACCTCCTTGTCATTCTTTAGGGTAAATTTTGGGAGGAAACTTTTGAAGTAGTCTCCTCTGGAAAGCAAGTTCAAACCGACCCTCTTCCAACCAGTTCAGGAGGTAAATCTCCCTCGAGAAAAAAAGGAAAAAAACTGTTTATATAACAAGCAAAGTACTCACAAACATGAAAAAATGAATGATATTAAACAATACAACCTCTTGTAGTTCTGAAGAGATGGCAAATCCAGAAAGTTCTTGCAGTGGGTGTAGCTTGTCTTGTTCAGTCTCTTATCAGCCCCTCTTGCACTGGAAAATGCCGAGCCCCGGTTAGCCACAGGTGTGAGCTCCTGGTGTTTTTCTGGGCGTTCAGTCCAGAGCAGGCTGATCAGTTCCAAGAAAAAGAAAAGCCACAGTCTGGGGAACTTCTCTGCCTCAGCTAGCTAAAAACTAACCAACTCTCCCGCTGTCCATGCTGCAGTCAACAGATTCCATGAGAAGGATGCGAGGGAACAAGTGCAGTGTCTGCCAACAAACTGCGCTGCTTCTTCCCCCTTTGCTCTCAGAACCATCTGAAAGGTGCAGGACTTATTTCTGGGGTAAACAGATGAGTGGGGATACGATTCAGCATCATAAAGTCACCCTAGGAAACTGCCAAAGCCAAGACAGGAAGGATCTTCTTTGAAAGTCCTTTCCTAAGCTCTATTTGGCACACTTGCTTGGGAGCACTCGCAATAGGCTGCTAATTATTTCCAGTGCTCAGGTCAGATTAGAGATTATTAATGGATTTTGGGAATAGTGATGTGGAAATATGCCTTATTATATCTGGTAATAATAACAACAATAATTTTGTTTGTCTTAACTCAACTTATGGGAAAATAAAAATTTATTTATTTGTTTGTTTGTTTGTTTATGATTTTAGCTTTTCCAGTAACATGGTGAAATCCTGTCAGTCCACCTTCCAAGTGTACTCATTCTGCAGTGTTGTAAGCTGTTTGTTTTCTTGGTGCTTATCAACATTTAATTTAAACAGCTTGTTGGGGACATTTGTTTGTTTAATATAGAATCACAGTATTGGAACATTAGATATTTGTGGTTTGTTTGTAATACTAGATTCATGACTCCTGCAGACAATGCAGTCCAAATTTAACATGTTATTTACATTTTCTTGTTTTATGAATAATTACTGCAGAGATCTTTCCCACAGGAAGATCTTGAAAAGAGTGAAAGCATTTTAAAATAATTACAGATCTACTTTTGTCTGTATTTTATTGTAAATGTTGTTTTCAGAAAGAACTGGAGTGTACAGTAAATTTCTATAAGAGTGTTCAAAACATTACATAGAAGCCCACTCCCCCAGGAAGCCTTGCAACTGAGAAATTTGGGGGTTTGCCTATCAAGGAATAGAGAAATAGGGGTTTGTTTTGAAGTCATACAGGAGTAGGTGACACTAGCAAGGGCCTTTAAAAACTGGGTGAATTATTTAGATGCCTAATTGTAAATTTGAGGTCTAACTCTGTTACTTATATGCCTGTAGTTGTGACTAGTTTTCTGTGTGAAAATGTGTGTGTGTGTATTTGTGACAGAGCTGTGCTATTTTCTAACTTGGAAAAGGGATGTTTCTTGGAATCTGCATACTTAAAATTAGATTTCCTCTGTGGTTACACAATTGTAGAGTAAATCCAGGAAAGCATCACTGACTAATTATGTTACTCCAGATTTTTACTTCTATAAATTATGTGAGAAATGAATTCTGAGTACTCTGAAAATTCATAATGGTGCTTCCCAGCATCAGCTCAGAACTGATGGAAGAGATCCAAAGGATGGTTAGGCATGTTGGTCTACAGAGGAGGCTGAATAATTGCAGAACTGGATGGGTACCACTCTTCAAGAAACTCTTTAAATACAGTTCTTTCATCGCTGAACAATCTTGCAATAACTTCGTTCCTTAAGCAAGTCTTTTTTGTTCTGCTATCAAATTGAATAGTCTTTAAGGGCTTAGAGGTAGATAAGTAGTTTTAATGATCTGACAGCTAAAGAAGTTTGCTTTGATACAGTCTTGGGACACTAGATCATGTGGAAATTAGGTGATTTTTAGTCTTGTCTGAAGTAAGTCTTGTTTCATTCTGGTTTAAATGAATGCAAAAAGGCAACCCTATTTCCCTTCAATACTCAAAAAGTATGTTGAGAATAAGAATATTGGAAAGATTTAGAAAGCTGCTTAGAAATTATGAAGCTCTTCATTTCCCACCTGACCTGGACTTCGAGAAGAGGCTGCTGGAGTCAGTTTTTGTATAAAGAGGGTGAGGACGAAAGAGAATAATTTGATCATACTAAAGGGCTTCTGTATCAGTATCAGAAAGAGTTTTAGATTTGATCCTCTCATTAATAATGGATGGCCAGATGGATGCTTCCTCCTCTGCTGTCTTTTTTTAATTCATCTGAATGATGGTGGAAAATGTAGCCCAGTGGTTTGAGCCTGGCTGTCTCTCCAGTTTAAAAGTGCACTCTGTCTGCGAATCTCCTCTTGCAACACAGCAGTTTTGGTATGTTGAAAAGTGCACTTGGGAGGTTTCCTTACCAAACCAAGAGGTCAAACAACTGAGCTATTTAATACACAAAAGACCTAAAACTGTGAAACTTTATTATTGTAGCCTTGTCTCAGCATTTTATTCCATCTGCAACACAACCACCTTTGGTTTTCCCTGCTTTCAGAGCAGGGCTGCCTGCATGATTGCTCACCGTCCCAAAATACATCATATTTGCAGTCCCCAGAGGATGCCAGCCTCTCAAACATAGGCTAGACTGAAGGGACATGCAGTGAGGGAAGGGCTTGTGCTGCCTGACCTGGAGTGGGAGCTGGAGCCTTTCATCAACACCATGGTTCAGAGCTTTAGTGTTAACTGCTGACGTAGAGCTTTCACCTATTCATGTTATTTTTTTGCAGTATCGTTAAAATCCCACCATGTTCCTGGTCCAGTGGGAAATACTCTCTGATCCCTGATTTCTGGTATAATTTCACTCTTTATGTTTTGGAAATAGGGCTCTTTTTATGAGCTTGCTTATGTTGTATGGACATAAAGAGGAAGGAGGAAGCGGATGGCTTTAGAGCTCTAGAAGGAATGAGAAGCTTCTACCAAGAGGTACTGGTTGGTTTTGTGAGAACTGAAGGAGCTCCTCCTGAGCAGTGCTGCTGACAAGGACATACCTTGCGGCCTTTGAGGTAATACTGGTGATGGAAGCTTCTGCAGACTTCACTCTGTTCCTGGACTGAGAGTGATCCAGTCCTGCAGTGTGCTCAGACGATCTGGAGCAAGGGTAGAAGGAATTAGGAGAGCCTTGCCCTCTTGCCGTCCTCTGGTGGGACATGGTGCTCCATGTGGTGCCTAGTAGTGGGGCACGTATGATCCTTATGTAGTTTTCCTGTGGCCCTGTGCCTACAGGAAAGCTTCAGATGAGGCTGTGTGGCATGCCTACTTTTTGTAGCTCCATTCCCTCTTTATAAAAATGGGCACAATCTCATTTCCTTAACGAAATATTTTACTAATTGCCATTAGTAAATGTTTTGTATACTATGACAGCACCTGGAAATAAATAATTCTTGTTGAGAGCTATTTGGTGGTGAGGTTTTTAAAACAAGTGCAAGTGTATGGTTAGGTTTTTACCTAACTGTTGTGCCCCCTTTAGAGTGTAATATTTCCTGCAAGAATTTTGTGTTTCCATGCTTGGCTGTTTCAGTGTCCTCTTGTTGAACTGTTCTTTGTTCTCAGGGCTTGCTTGGGCTGATTACTGTAAACGTCCTGGCAATTACTGGGTTTGATTTAGTAAGTCTAAATGTTTCCACAGGTCTTTTGATCTTTAATACAGTGGACATAAATACTTGAAAATCAAAGCAGTTAAGAAAGCATTGCAGGGAACCTGTCTACAAGAACTGATACAGTTTTACCACTGCCTTTATTTAGCTATGCTATTACAGATTTTTTTCCTGTGGCCAGTTTGCCTGGTTAACTGGTTTAAAACAAGTTTCATCTGATGATATTCAGATACCTCTATTTTACTTGGCCACACATTGTATAGTCAATGGAGCAGAAAGTGCACTTGAAAGATATGCATCTGAAAAATAAAGACCTGCAAGAGGCCAGATAACTATTTCCTCCTAAGAGTGTCTGTTCCTCTCCTTTGGACAGAAATTGAGCCCATGGTGACAAGCTCAGATGAGTATTCAGCTGATGTTAAAGAACAAAAATCCTGGTTTTGATACTCCTATATTCCTTTTGGTTACTTATGTGGAGGTCAAACCTGAGGCTCTGGTTTGACTGTGCAGTAAATCCAGCTTTAGGGCTCCTACAGCTGTACTAAAAGCATTGAGGCCATGAAATATAAAATGCTGACTGCTGTAAAACTTGCTGTCAATTCAAATTTGTTCAAAATCTCTCAAAGCCTCCCAGTGTAAGATTTAAATTTATATTGCCAGGTCAAATATCAGAAGTCTTCCTATGGCTGGCATAAAGCTGACCTGTAAATGTGCACTCTGGCTAATTCAGCAGAAACATAACCATGTGCCTAGATCTGATTTGTACCACTGGGTAATCCAGAATATAACAGATTTGCTGCTGTCCTGAAGGATTTCAGACCTCAGACCATTCATTACAGCAAAACCATCTTTCAGCAAGTGTGTCTTTTAGTGAAAAACCTCGATTCAGTTCCAAGGTGGTTTTTTTCCCTATTGTTATGTTTTTTGCTATTGGTTTCTAACTAAAAAGTAGAAGCTACATTTGAATAGAAATTAGTAAATGAATGTCTTTTGCTGGTAGTGGATTTACTCCTCAGGTGCTGAAATTCCCAGATGACTTTAGCAAAACAAGTACCATGCCTTCATCTATATAAAAAAAGATTTACGGTATATGTCAAACATAACCTTTAATGCAATTATAAAGTGATCTCACTCAGGGGATGAAAACAATTTTTGGAATAAATGTATGTATGTTCTTCTAGAAGTTTAGGCCAGGCTGGAAATGCCAAAGGGGTTATCCTGGAGGACTGGGTCTTGGCCATTTGCACAAATCACCTTTTATAAATCAGTAATGGGACATTTTAATGACCCACTACATTTCTGTTTCCCCCTACAAGAAAGTGATTATTGGAGCTCTTTACATCATTCCTTTGAGGACAACATAGGAAGAAAAGGCTCAATTTGTCAGAAAAGAGAAAAGATTATTGTTTATGTACTGAATATCCTCATATGCTTTTTGACAGTTCCAGCCTCAACTTATTTAAAGAAAATATTCTTATTTTCCCATAAGCAATAATTTAAGACAGCTTTTTTGCTGCCTTAAGAAAGCCTCAAAGAAGCAGCCTCTCTTCACCTACATCATGTATGTTTAACTTGGTATTTTGAACTAAAAGGCTGGAGATGAGGGAAGGAAGTGTGTTACTTCCTGAGCCATAACTAAAAGCTTTCACTGAGGAATGGAGAAGAAGATAGCCAGTTTATTTACGTGGGTGGTATTTCAGCCTTTGGGAACACATCTTATGTGGGTGTGCTGGGTGGAACAAGGGCAGGTAAAAGCTGATTTTTCTGGCAGTAAATACGCTAGGGATGAAGGTGAGAAGAACTGATAAACACTAAGAAGAGCAGAGAGCTGTAGAAGCTGCACGTCTGTGGGTATAAACTGATTATGAATACATTTAAGCCAGAATGCAGACCATTTCCAACTATGCAATGTGTTGGGGCAGCTTTCCAGCAAAATATCAGCGATGTAAGTGTTCTTTACTTCTATTTGAAATACAATGAGTTTTATTGATTAGAGCATGAAAACGTTGCTGTGATAGCTGGGGTCTGGATTTGATCATACCCAGGAGGATCTTAGTGCCTGGTGTCACATGGAAGGGGATCAGACAGCTCTGCTCACCAGGTGCTGGTGGCACACCTTTGGGAAGAGGCATGCACCCACACTGCAGCCTTGCAAAGTGGCCGGTTGTTTTGTGTTTGCATGGAAAGGAGTGGGACTTGGCTTTTGGCAGTGCTGGGTGAGAAAATACCATGCTTCTATCAAGGTTTTTACAGCATCTTTTTGATCCTCTGAGAGCATCTGGCCCAAAAGCTTTTCTTCTTGCAAAGGAGGATGCCCATCTTGTGCTGTGGGTTGGCTCTGGGTTTAGTCCATGGGCTGCCACAGCAATGGGGTGTAAGCCTGAGCCCTAAAACCAGTACTTAGCATGGTGAGAATCTTTTTAACATGAAATCCCATGAAAGACTGATCCCCTTTGTGGGTCCTTCTCAAACTGGGTGGTCATGCTGTCTCTGCATCATCATGATCCTTCTATTTGAACAGGACTAACATTGTTTCCACATCACACTCAGTATAGTAATTGACATTTCCCACCCAGTACTTTCCCAGTTGAGATGTTCTGTGCTTGCAAACATCCTATCTGCAAAATCTTTGTTCACTTTTTCCTTGAAACTGCTAATGAAAAATCTCAACAGACTACACTACTGAGATCTAGGTAAGATGTGAGATTTAACTACCAGAGAGTGTGAATCATTAGCCTCAGAGGGATTTAGAACAACCAGGATAAAATCTCTTTGGTGGAAAGTGGTCCCCAGGAACAGGGACTCCTTTTTGCAGGACGCGTGACTTCAGGCCCAGGGGGCAGCCCATTTACAGTTCTGGCTTGTTTTACTCCAGAGAAGTCTATGCAATTCCAGACTGGGCATAAAATTAGAGTTTTTTTATACATAGGTCTGTACTCGATGCAAGGCAGGTGGGGTGGTCTGGCAGATCTGTCAGCTACAAAAGTAAGCAAGGTGGTGGTGACTCCATAAATTTTCTCATGTTGGTCTTGAGTCTATTTTGTGGAAGTCAAGAGTAAAAATAAATTTCTTCTTAGCGTTGAGGTTTCCATTTTTATCAGGCAGGTCTATTTTTTCCCTTGATGAACAGCTTACCACCTTTCTATTTTTTGCTTCCATTGGCAATGGACACCTGAGCCGTTCTCCTCACCAGCACAGAGGCATTCAGCTCAGTGCTGTGCTGTCTGTTACATCTGGAAGGAGCGTTTCCTATTTATGCTTGTCTGGAGTAATTTTTCCAAAGCCAGAAGGTTTTGTTTGAGAATATCAAATCCCTTGAAAGTACTGTATAATTATCTACATGATTAATTTAAGTGTCTGCCGTGGCTCTGCAGTGAGCTCAGGGGCGTAGACAGGCAACCCGCAGCGTATCGACGCCTGCAGCTTTTCCTGTGGGGAGATGGAATGGGGTTTTGAAGGTTGCCTGCCTCCGGCGGCGTGGAGGGGGCCGTCATCCTCTATCTCTAGAGGGATGTGTGTGCATGGAGGGGGAGAGCCCTCCAGCAATGTTGCTAAATGAATGATGGATGAGTTTTGCATGGAATGCAGATGCCTTTGAACACTCCAGCCGACTAACTGCAGGCTTGAAGTCAACATCAGTACATCAGTGCCCTTTGCCAATGGAGACTTGAGCTAAAACTACAAGTTTTTTTCAAGGAGCCCTAAGACCTCCAGGCTGGACACCCTGGCAGTGCTTTTGGATCTGGGGATAGCTGGCAAAAGACAGCCCGTAATGTGTCTACCCAATGTCAAAACTGATAAACAGCTCTGAGTAAAAATCCTTAAATTATTAGGCAAAAAGGGCATCAAAGAATGATCTGGTCCAATCTTCTCTAGAGTGTGAATGGTTCTGAACCCTGTATGGTCAATGAGAGCTGTACCAAAGATTGCTAGCAAAGCAAAGGGTGTCATTGTCATGAGAGTGTCATTGTCATAACTCACAGGATGTTCTCCATTAAATGACGTCCTTACTGCACTCTCAATAGGGCAGAAAATTATGTTGAGGCAAGAGGGATTGAAATGGTGAGATCTACTGTCTCCCACAATCCAAGAGATAATGGCTTTAGTCATTGTTCATGGCAGATGTCTGGCCTTCTGCAGAGACCATGAGTTATGGAGACTCCAGCACCTGAGATGGTGTTCCCCAGTGCCTTGATTTTCTTCATCCTTCTGATTGTTACCTAACCACTATCCTAAATCTACCTGGATATGATTCACATACATGTCATGGACAAGAGGAACAGACTGCTTTTCTCCTCATGGTCACTGTGGGCGATTTTAAAGTACATGAGGACCTTTAACTTGTGCTTTCACACCTTACCTGCAATACTTTCTCCTTTTTAGCAGACCCTGATTTTTTTAGTATTTCCTAGTAAGTCAAAATTTCAAGACTGGCAAGTTATGTAGACCTCTGCTCCAATGGGGCAGTTTTGCTGCTGAGACCTTCCCAGCCCTTTAAGGCTACAGAAATACTTCCTATGCCTTGTTGCCTTTGTCTCTGCTGACACATCCTGGGACAATGACCCTTTTTTTTCTACAGGAGCAGGAGATTGATAGGAATGATTCTCTGTAAACCCTGGAAAAGCCAAGCAGGATGGGGCTCTGTGGTGCAAGGTGTCTCTACCCATGGCAGGGGGGTTTGGGACCACATTCCTTCCTAATTCAATCCATTCAGTGATTCTGTGAAAATGCTGCATCTCTTGCCAAAGATTTGCCACATAGCCAACCCTTTCTAAGTGAGATATTCCTTTTGTAGTACTCTGCATTTGTCCTTGATGAACTTTACCCTAATTTTTAGAGTATGTTTTTCTGATTTTTGCCAAGATATTTTAGATGTTAATCCTGTTCTCCAGTGTGTCTGCAGACATGCCCAGCTTCGTGTAATCTGCAGATTTAATATGTGTACTTGCTTTTATTGTCCAGGTCACTAATGAATGTGCTGAGCAGAACTAGACTATACAGAGCTCTACTTGCAGTGTCCTTCTGTTTTCTCAGAATGTCATTACTAACTACTCCCTGGGTATGGATTTATAGTAGTCTCATTTAATCATATTTCCCTAGTATATTTATGAGAAAGTTGTTTGAGACAGTGACAAAAACTATAATAAAGCTCAGATAAATGACATCCAACAACTTCTCCATTATAAAAAGAAATTAATTTGATTTCACATGATTTTATTCTTGCCTCTCCTGCATCTGCTGCTGCTTGTATTTTTGTTCTTTTCCACATACATGCAAACTATTTCTCTGTTTTAGGATGATTGATGCTAGATTGACTGATCTCATATTTTTCTGGTACTTCTCTTTCTATCCTTGAATACAGCCACTGCATTTGCTGTTGTCCTTCATTCTAGCCCCTTACCTGTCTGAGTTCTCACAAGTGACCAATAGGTGGTTTGTCCCACTCTGCTGGACTGGAAATACTGCCTTGGACTGATCTCTTACTCTGGAACAGGCAGAGAAGAGAATAGTATGCCTCTGCAGTGATATTGTGTCATATTGTGTACTGATCCACTGTGCATAACTGGCAATTTTAACAAGGACTAAGCAAAACTCAAACCAGGGTTGCCTCTTTTGGTGTCATTTTTCAAAAACTTTCTCTCTGAGCAACATTTTTCCGGATTGCCTTCTTGGTATTAATATGCATATAAAGGGTAACTTTTTTTTTATCCTCTGCAAGTTTCATTTCATTTTTATGCTCTGGTGTTTCCATTATTTTTGCCTATGTGTTCACATTATTTTTTTTAACTTGTGCTCAGTAACCTTTTAGTGTTCTTTCTTCTTGTCTTTGAGGAAAATGAAAAGCTCATGATGCTGCCAAGTCTTCTGATCCTTCTTCATTGAGATGCTATTGTGACTGTGCCTTTTAAGCACAAAATACTGTTTCTTCGAGAAATTACAGCTCACCTTGATTTCTTTTTCCTTTAAACTCTTCTCCATGAATTCTCTCCTAGCAGGTTTTTTTTGTTGTTGTTTTTTGGTTTTTTTTTAATGTACTGAAGCCAGGCTTTTCTGTTTTGCTGTTTCCAATCCCTTGATTTTACAGGCATTCTTACATGAGTTTCTTACCACCTTCTTAGCTGCAACACATCTCTCTCTGGAGGCACTTCCCTGCTGATTACTTGACCCCATCCATTATATGAGAATGTTGCTCTGAAGGCATCAGGACATTCTATGTCCTACTGCTCTCCTTTCCTAGCAGATATTTCATGCTTCTACTTTCTCATTTCTATTGAGTCAGCTGTTATCAGGTTCTTGGTTTAGGGTTTGTTGTGCCCTCCCCTGTGTTTATTTTGCTTTGTGCTGTCCACCTTTATTATTAACAAGATAACAGTTCTTCTCCCCTGTGTTCCAGACCTCAGAACAAATACATATATATCATCCTCGGGATGCCAAGAGATTCTGCCTCTACTTTTTCTTTGTTGGTCCACATATAAGCTATGCATTTTTAGATCAGTATTCCAGATCCAGGTCTTACTACAGTAAGTTCCAGTTATGTCAATTAAATCATTGCTTTTGTCTTAAATATGAGATCTTAAATAAGACTTAAGTTCTGTGTTTAAAAAACCCCACATATTCACCACTGGTGCAGTGGGTATCTAAAATGTTCAGAGGATTTAATCTTATCTCCTGGTCAGTCTGTGTCTGTATTACCACCACTTGTTTAGTGATAATCACCTCTCACCTTGGCAGTTTCTGTCCTTATTCTTCTCCTTTTCTTCCCTGTTTTTCCTACCCTGAGCCTAACTCAGAAGACCTCTCACTAAGCAGGGGGCAAATTCCTCCTTTCCCAAGCTGATGTCTGTCCCCATGGAGCCGTTGGTGCAACATCACCCTCTTGTTGAAGATGCTGGTGTCCTCCTGTACGAGCATCACATGTGGCCCTGATCTGTTGTTGTCCCTGCCTGAGCTTCCTGCCCACCTAGGAAGTGCCCCACAGCCAAGGAGGTGGCAGAACTTCGGATACAGCTTCTGGGTGGCAGCATTTTGCAAGAGCCTCCCTCTACACTCATTTGTTTGGGGTTAAAAGCTCTTTCTACAGCTTTTCTACTTAACACAAGCCTTTCATACGCATCTGCAAGAGGAGACCTGCAGGCTGCAAGCTCAAAGCTGCTGCTTTCCTTGGCTTTCCTGGTGCACAGTTCACTGAGCAGCATCCACTGCTAAAAAATAAAGCAATAAAGCCCTGAAAGAGTCCAGTCAACCAACTTGACTTGTGTCAGGTTTTTTTCCTTGTTTCATAGATACTAATGATCCTGGCAAAAAAACCCCAACAAACCTATCTCACCCTTTTGCCTGCTAACCCCTGGCTCCCACTTCCTTCTGCCTGCCTGTGTGTTCCCTCTCCAAACTGCAGGAAATTGGGGAATCCACCTACCCTACTCTTTTCCCAGGAAACTGGATAGCCACTTCCCTTAGATACCTTACCCACAAGGTGACTGTGAGCCACTCCTGCCACGAAGGGAGGGACCCCGCTGGTGTCCTCACCCTTCGTGTTGGCTGCTACCCATCCCTCGTGCAGCTTGGTGGGGAGCTAAGTCCAGGAGGAGACCGATTTAAGCCTATCCCAGCCCAAAATCACTGGCATGGACGGCATAGCTGTCAGCTTCAGTCGCTGGTGAGGCCGATGTCCCTCCAGCGGCCCTTGGAGCGGGTTTGCAGGAATGTCTCCTCCGTTTCGGGGAGAGCCCCGGAGCTGCTGCAGGAGCATCCCCTGGGCTCTGCAATCCGCGTTTCATCGCGAAGGTCAGGAGCCGATGATGACCTTTTATTCCCTTGCTGAGGAGAGCAGCTGGTGCCCTCAAGTGGTAGACCGCAGAAGGAGAGCGGCCCGGCCTGCGAGCCGGCCTTGGGCCGCCGGGGCCGGCGCTGCCGGGCGCCTGCAGCGGTTCTGGCAGTTCTAACCACGCTGTTTTACCCTTGCAGGACGAGACGCTGTGGTGATCGTGGTGGGAAGGACGCTTTGCTCCCGACGGAGCGGGGACACCAGCGGCAGGCAGACCTGGACAGCCACAGCAACTCGCGGACTTGACCTACCAGCCTTTTCGTAGGGCGGGCTGTAGCACCTGGACACCAAACATTCTTCCTTGATTGTGTTCTTGGTCATCCGGAACCCCCCAAAAATCTCCCTGGGACTAGATGGAGCTTGCTTTGGACCTGCAGCCCCACTCCAGCACGTCCCCAGGAACTGCGGGGAGCCACTGCGGACGACCAGGGAGCCGATTGGGGCCGGGGCTGATGCCGTGAGGGGATGCCCAGAGACAGCGATGCCCATCACACAGGACAACGCGGGGGTCTTCCTCCCCCTCCTGTGCCAGTGGCTGCAGAACAGCCGGCGGGAGGGGGCCGAGGGAGCTGAGCAGCAGCTCTGCCGCTCGGCCGTCCAAAAGCTGAGCGAGTACATCCAGCTCAACTTCTCCGTGGACGAGAGCAACCTGCAGCCAGGGAGTTGCGGGGCTTCGGATACGGAGATCTGCACCATGTACCTGGCCCAAGAGATGAGGAAAAATGAAGTCCTGGGCTTGAGCTTTGGGAATATCCCAGCTCTGGGGGACTATGGGGAGAAGCGTCGGGGAGGAAAGAAGAGGAAGGCACATAAGGGGCCTGTGCTCGACGTTGGGTGCATCTGGGTGACAGACTTGAAGAAGAACAGCCCGGCTGGGAAGTGCGGGAGAGTGCGCCTGAAAGACGAGATCCTTTCTCTGAACGGACAGCTGATGGTCGGTGTGGATGTCACCGGAGCAAGGTAAGGCTGGAAGAACCGCCAGCAGCAGCTGCCTCTGGTGCCACATGGTGCAAGTCACAGTTGATATTGATGGAAGCCCAGGAGCATATGCTTTGACCTTTGCTTTCCAGCCCCTGAGAGAGCCTTGGGTTCCTTCTTAAGGTCTTGTAGTAAATAAGTAACAAAAGCAAATTGATAATTAGCCTACATGTGCTAATTATACGCTGGAAAATTTTCCGGGGTCACTGGGTCAAAAAATTATACGTCACAATCACCTGAGAGGAGCCTTTCTGGGTTTTTATAAAACTGTATCCTTAAGCAAAAATGAACACAGATGCAGCAGCATTGAAAGATATTTTTACAGGTGTTTCTTAATTTTGTTGAATTATTTCAGTTGAGGGAAGCATTTTTGACAGCTAAATGTTTCTGAGACTTTCTCAAAGCAAGACATTTTTGTGGTTTCCAGTTTGGAACAACTTCATTTTAATAAATTCTCTTTGATTTTAATGCATTTGCTCTCTTCTGATGTCTCCTGACCCAGAAAACTTGAAATCTTTAAGAGTTCAAATCAAAGATTAAGATTCTTGCAGTGATATGGATTATTCTTGTGGGGTTGTTATTTTATTTTATTTTATTTTATATTTTATTTTATTTTATTTTATTTTATTTTATTTTATTTTATTTTATTTTATT
>VZUI01091314.1:0-21626 GCA_013401135.1 Cettia cetti | reverse complement strand
AAGGGAAGGGAAGGGAAGGGAAGGGAAGGGAAGGGAAGGGAAGGGAAGGGAAGGGAAGGGAAGGGAAAGGAAGGGAAAGGAAGGGAAAGGAAGGGAAAGGAAGGGAAAGGAAGGGAAAGGAAGGGAAGTGGATTTCCACTGAATTCTGCCTTTACTTAATTTCTCAGTGCAAGAATTGAAATCCCAGGGAATTTGGGTATTTTATCAAAAGATATCTTCATTTGAATAAGCAAATCTATTTGAAATGCTAATGTTCTTCAGCCAACAGTGGATCAGACATAAGAAAATTTAACTTTTATTGACTCTACTGAATACTAGTTTTGTATTTTTTAAGGTGAGTGGGTGAGATGTATATTTTTTTTATGCTGAAGGTCTATGTACTTTGCTGTTAATTTAAATGATGATTTTTCCTTTTAAAACCCATGGCAGCCTTTTTCCACCCTCGCCTTACCCAGTGCTGTGATAAATGTTTAGAAAAGTCATAAGAGAATGGGTCCTGATGTAAATTTGGGGGCTCCTGGGACATGCATTCAAACAAATCCATTCACAGCATCCAGCTCTCCTATGGATATAAGGGTTTATTCATCCTGGAGAAGAGAAGGCTCCAAGGAGACCTGAGAGCCACTTCCAGTGCCTAAAGGGGCTTCAAGAGAGCTGGTGAGGGGTTGAATGATGGCACAGCTCTGGCACAGCTGCTAGCACCGAAAAATGAGGCCTTGGGCCAGCAATTCTCTTATGGAAATGTTAATTCAGCAGAAGTATCAGTCAAAAAAGCAAATGAAATTTGAGATATTCTAGGGAGGTAAAGAAGAAAATGGAAGGCATTTTTCTGTCTCTGTGGGTAATGTCCTCACGTCTTGAAAATTGTGTGGGGTTCTGGTCACGCTATAATAATTCTGTGAAAACTTCATGGAAAATCCATCACTGAAGGGATGATCTGTCTTGGATTGATGGAATTGCAATGAGGAGCAAATGGACAGGTTGGAATCCAGCCTGGCACTGGGATGACTGAGGAAGGGACACCTGTAGAATCCAGAGTGATGTGAGCAGTGGCTGAGAAGATGAAAAGGCAGCAAATTCTGTTCTTGTGTAGTAATCACTCCACAACAAATCAAATTCCTGAGGGCCCAGCTCAAAACAAACAAAAGGAGATGCCAGGAAAAAAAGGATGTGGAACTGTGGAACTCTCTGAAGCAGCTTGGAGCAAAAGGTCAGACAAGTTCAGAAAACAACTGGAGATAATCAGAAAAGGAAAATCCATAAACCAGGCAAACGCACCTCAGGGTGTTCTCCAAGCCTCCATTCACACCCAAGTCTCATCCTGGGGGAATTTAAGAGTCTGCATGAAGGAAACCTCTCATATTCCATCATCTGTCCTGGGAAGGTGCTTTAGACACACTGAGGACAGAATACCCATCTGGGAACTGATCCATTATGATATTTTTATAGGTTTTACCTCCTCAGTTAACATATTTTTAATTTATTGGGGGTTTTTTTCTGCAGAGAGCAGCACGAGAGCAGGAAGTGAATACATGAACACGTCTGGTAGGTGAAATAAATAAGGTGAAGTGTGGGGAAAACATCTTGTCAATATTCCTTGGCTGAGGGTGTCTTGGCAGATAATAAAGAGTTTATGAGAGCAGCACCTAAGAACTGGGTCATTCTAAATAAATAATGACGGGGGAAATTAATAAAAAAATTAATTCTATTAATTGAAAGGTATCTGTTTTTCAAGCCACAGATTTAATTGCTAGAGAGTGCAAGAGGTCTTAAGGAGGGAGGATGAGCCAGTGGTGGAACACAGGGCTGGAGTTCCATGGAATTCTGTCTTGTCCCTCAATTACTGGGAGTTTTCATGTCAGGTCCCTTATTCATTCAATTTCTGCTTTTCGCAACTTAATAACTAAATCTTGTTTTCTTTGCAGTGCCAAAAGAAATCCCACCAGAAATATGGAAAAGAAATTGTTTGGGTCAGCTCCCAAAACTTCAATTTCTTAATGAACTAAAATAGGGGAAAAATATTTTGTGGCAACCAATTCATTCATCCTAGTTAACCCTCATCCTAATTATTCTTTTTTATGGAGAATAACTTTTTAACAACACCCTGTTCAAAATCAGCAATGCAACATTATAAGATCATTCAGAGGTATCAGCTTCTTATTTTTTAAATTGTGAACTGTACAGGAACATCCTCAGTCCTTTAGCTGACAGATTTAAAAAGAAAATATTCTTTGTGAAACAGGGTTTGTGCAGAAAGAATTTTTTAAATTCTATTGCAAACAATATAGGCCAGAATTATATCCCATAATGAGTTTGTACTACACCAAGCATAATTATGTGCTTGTAACCGGTGCTGATTCTAGAATAATAATTACCAAAATTTTAAGCACATTTCTGAATTTTACCTAAACCTTCTAATTACAATGAGATTATCCACAGAATTGAGCTGCTAAATGAGAATCTGATGGAACAGCTGTGGGGATAAAAATAACTCCAACCTGCCCATCTTGTCTGCTTGTCCCAACAGCTGGTGCCAGCATCAGAAAATGCAGAAGATGTAAAAAATGAAGGTAGGTTGGACTCAAAACCAGCAAAGTATTTTGACTTCCTCTAGGGCTGGATCCTGACATGGGTTAAGGTTTTTGCAGCTGAGAGGAGCCAGTTTCAATAATGAGATTTCACAGCTCACTTTCCAAACTCATTTATTGATACCAGACTTGAGACCAATCCAACACCCTGGATCTCACACTGCAGGCATCACTAAAAACCACGATAAAACCTTCAGCCTTTCAACCTCACCCCGTGATCCCTTCACAGAAGATAACCATTAACCAGTGTTCCATTTTCCAGGTTTTTCTGCCCTCAGAACACTAAGCCACGTTTTTCCAGCTATCCCAGATTTGTGTTTACATGATTCCTCCCTGCCCTGTATATTTTGGGATTGCAAACTTTCTCAAACAAGCCAAATGTGATGGGGAAAGCAGCTGTGCTGCAGCAAAGCTTTGTTCACAATGTTCCATTTTCTCCCCTCACGGGGCTGATGCCCTACACAGATTCCTTGCAGCAAATGCAGACTTTTCTTGTTGGGCATGATAATCCAAAAATATCACTTCATAATTAAGGATCATGTGTGTTTTGCATGTTAATGGCCATGGTTGAGCTTGCTGAACTGAGAACACCAGTGTGAGCTGGAGAAGGCACATCTTCACCCACGGTATCCAAATGTCTTTTGAGCCTCCATGACTTCTCAGCAGGTTATTTCTTTCACCCAAGTGGTTTCAGGAGGCAAATAAAAAAATTCCCTCTGCCTCTAAATTTGAGTCCAGCCTTCTACTGACTGGCATTAAGGTTTGCTGTGGGTTAGGCTCAGTGTTAGGTAAAAAAAAAAAAAGTAATTGGCTCGTGTCCAACATATTACATTTCAAAATATTACAGCTAATGTGGTTAAGAAATGTACAACTTGAAGCACCATCCCAGCCAAAAAACTACAGCTCTAAAAAGAGAGGACTGAGTGTAAACATGGGACTTCTTGCTCCATGTACTCAACATCCTGTACGAATTCCACAGAATTTAAGTGTGGATTCTCTGGCTGCCTAAAAACTATGCATCTCATCCCAGAATTTAAACATTAATGTTTTCAGCATTAAGTGATTAATTTTGATGGTAATGTTGTTCCTTACAGCCCTTTGGGATCAGCCCACACATCATCTTTAGATCCTATGAGTCAAGAGAGTTGATTTCTAACAGAGCCCCATTAAAATCCCAAGAAAGATGCAGGGTTAGATGGGATATTAGGAAGGAATTTTTCCCTATGAGGGTGGGGAAGGCCTGGTAAAGGGTGCTCAGAGAAACTGTGGCTGCCCCCGGATCCCTGAAGTGTCCAAGGCCAGGCTGGACAGGGTTTGGAGCAGCCTGGGATAGTGGAAGGTGTCCCTACCCATGGCAGTTGGGTGGAAATAGACCCCGTTCAACCCAAACCATTGTAGGATTCTATCCCATTATTTGCTGTCTGGATGAATGATCTGCCAGGGTGA
Organism: Cettia cetti; assembly: GCA_013401135.1. Lineage (NCBI taxonomy): Eukaryota > Metazoa > Chordata > Aves > Passeriformes > Sylviidae > Cettia > Cettia cetti. The sequence goes on along the minus strand of VZUI01091314.1, from coordinate 17,592 downwards.
ACTCCTACATAGCTTTGAGACAGGCTCAGAACACACCAAGGGTCTTGTGACAGCAGCCAAGATTTATTGATGGTTGCCCTCTTTTATAGGGGGTTCAAAATTCCCACTCTCACACCTGATTTTACCTGATTAGTCAAGCTCTTAACACTGCCTTAATCCTGACTCTAAATTCAGGAATAAATGAGATTGGCTGAGGTCCCCTTTTTAAGTTTGAATCCAACCTATTCTTGTCTTCTCCAAGAACTTCTTTACTTCTAAGCTGGTCCAGTTAGGGTTTTGTTATAGCCAATTTTATCTGTGCAGCTTACAGACCAGCTGTAGCTGTCCCAGTGAACCTCAGGGGAATTAGGGTTGTCAGCAAATACAAAAACGGTTTCTCCTGTCATGCAGAACCTCTAATCCAGCAGTTCTCAAGCTTTTCTCACCTCTTCTCTCTGCCATTAACATAATTTTCCTTCTATTTACACCTCCAGGATGGCCACTCCACTTGTGTTTGGTTAGAGTAGGATGAAATATTTGCTGATTATAATAGTCCTGTCCATCTGCTAAATATCTTCAGCTCAGCCCTGAGCTTCCTCCTCCAGGGCAGCCCTTTCCATGACCAGCACTTATTAAACCCACTGATACTGTGTCCCTGCAATCACATTGCCTGGGGTTTTTTGGAGGTGGTTCCATTCCCATTCCAGATGAGAACACCCTGGAGCTAATAAAAAACAAGAGACTCCCTGCTGGGTATCCTGGTTCTGTTTGTTGCTGTGTTATCTGTATTTCTTCAAATAGTTGTTAAGCACATTCTTTTCTCTTTCAAGTGGTTGAGAATGTGAATTTCTTCCTCTGGTAGTGCCTCCTTCTACCCTTTTTTGGAGTCTTTTCTCTCTAAAGATGACACTGATGTTCATTGTCCTCCTCCTTCCCAAGTGAGCAGCTGGCACAGCCTTCAAACAGCATCTCTGATGGACAAAAATGTGTCTGCAAAACGCTCACTGGGCCACCAGCACCAAACACTCCCACTTTGTGCTTTCCTCTGGAGCAGAGCACAGAATTCTCTGCAGGGAAGAGGATTGCCAGCACCATCCTGCAGATGGTAAAAGCTGAGTTCAGCCAAACTCTACCCTGATGCTCAGGCTGTTGCCAGCCACAGTCCCAGCTCTGTCACTCCTCTGGGATGATCCTCCCAGCAGAGTTGGGGGAAATGAGTGTATGAGCTCTCATAAACCACTCCAGGGTGAAGTTCAGGAGCTGAGCTCTCATAAATCACCGCAGGGTGAAGTTCAGGAGTCGAGCCCTCATAAATCATTTCAGGGTGAAGGTCAGGAGCTGATCTTCAGCCTTTCCTACCTTGGGCATGTGCACACAGAGGCTCTGTGCAGTCCAGAAGTGCCACCAAGGCATCAGGGACAGAGCTGGCCCTGGATCTGGAGAGGGCAGGACAGATGGAAGGGCTGCTGCTGCTCCTGGAAAACCATAGGGACCCTACAAGGTGACATCCTGCAATTATTGCATCGATTTTATCCTGAATGTGGCCTGCAGCTCTCAGTTCTCTGTGCCAGGACCTCTCTGCAGACACAGCCCTGCACTGCCCACCTTCCAAAACACTGCTCCTTCCGAGGGAAACTCCTCACTCCGAAAGAGTTTAACCACATCTCCCAGTCACTCTTCCCTGAAAACAGCCCCGGGATAAATCCCTCCTGCCACACGAGAGGTGACATTACCCAGTGTGACTCAGCTGGCACATTCCAGCATTAATCCAGCCTAGCGTGTCCCAGGGGAGGCCAAGTGAGACGTTGGTGTCTGGAGCTAGGGATGAATCTCATCCTCCTGTTCCAAATTTATCTTCCCCGCTGTCACGGTTGCTGCACCAGCCCTCCCGTGAGAATTCCTGTTCACATCCAGGGAGTTCCTGCAGCCCAGCCCTGCAGGGGGGTCAGCTCCTGATGCTTTGGGAGCACAACCCCCACGGGCCTTTGTGCTCCCAACACCTTTAATCCCATCTGAACATTTTTCTGAAACTGTTAAAACCTCAGTCTTGGGGAGAGTGTGCCTAGAGCACATCCCAGGGAGATCATGGAACAGGGAAGAGAGAGATTCAGCTATGGGCATGGGAATTATCCATTTCATACAAACACTGTCCAGGAAAAATACTAAAAAGAGGCATTTAAATAAAAATCTCGCTTCTCTCCATAAATCTTTTAGCAATTCCCTTTGGGTAAATCCAGTCCAAAGTTCCTCACTGGAGCCATTGATGTGTGCTGCCAATTAAAAGCATCTAAATGGATACATTTAATTTACCTTTTTGTAGTTTTCAGTGCTAAAAGAGATCTAAGGCAGACAACATCAGAGAGGATTACTCATGTGTCCCGCAGAAAATACATTCCTTAAAAAGGAATAAAAAAATCTCTTTGTGACTACCTTTTGGAAAATTCATGGGGAGATGTTCAAGGGATCATGAGAGACCAAAACACTGTTACAAATAATCAGAATATGTTCTTTTTTTATCTGAGTTAGAGCATAAGAGGAATGACACGAAGACAGCTGCTGCACTGTTAAGGAAGGGACTGAAGTAATCCTGTACCTTTTAACCTCTTTCCTCAGTGTTTGAGCCATCAATATTTCTACTCTAGAGCTTCACTACACTTATTGAATCCACCTGGCATCCCAGAATGACGAGGCAAATGCTGAATTCCCAAGGAATCAGACATCAGTGCCGAGGATCAATTTTCTGCTCTTGCTTCTTTTCTTGTCGCTCGACAGGTGAATCCATGAATGAGAACAAGACACTAATGAGGTTGTGGAGCATCGTTTTGAAAACATATCCAGTCCAGAGGCGTAAATGGGCTCTGTTAATGAATCTTCATGTTTCAGTTGTACTCACTTTAGCGTGCTAAATCAATAGTGCATGCTGTGACAACGGGAGCAGCGCTGCTGTGCGCCCAGGCTAAATCAAAAATGCCAAGACAAGAGCTCAGGATGCAGCATCACACAAACAAGCCTGGAAGGAACCTCAAAATGTGCTTTGATCTATTCCTCTTCCATGCCAGCCAAGCCCAGGCCTGAGAAGCTTTCCTTTAACCTGGGCAGAGCTCATCATCCCACACTCTCAGGGTGCTGGACGTGACTCACAGAACTCAGCATAACCACACAACCACCACGAGCTGATTTGGAATATAACCCCAACCTCTTCCTTTCTGATTTTTTTTATTTTTTTTTTCAGTCTTTGAGGGTGTGTCCCTATGACAAAGTACAAACCTGTGCAGGTGGGTGTGGGAAAGTCCCATGGGTCTGTACAAACTGGGAATTTCCTGGCTGGCAGCTGCCCTGCTGAGCAGGGCCAGGGTGTTGTGCTGTGCCCCTGGAAATTTTGGTAGCCTTTTTCCCAATCACTTTTATTTTCTTCACATCCCCCCTGGGCCAGAAGGGGTGAGGAGAGCAGGAATGTGCACAGAGTGTCAGGGGTGACCCCAGGGGAAGGACACCAGCTTGATTTATCTGCAGGCCACCCTGACCCTCATGAATGTTGATTATAACTCATCCCATATCCAAAATATCAGCTTGGACCAGTGATTAGGGCGAGGGACCAGGATTTTACTACATGATCCTTTACAAACCACTTGGATTATTTCAGACAAATCCTTAAAGGATCTAACCAGACCATCTCCTATAGGTACTCAACATCTGAGTTACAAATCCCACAGACTTTTTGATCAAGGGAGAAAAGCCCATGACTCAGAGTTTAGGGTTTCTATTTCCATTTAACTCTGCAGTCAATGAAGAGGGTTAGACATGGTGTCTGAATTAATGTATATCAGTACATTAAAGTACATTCTTTATCTTTTCCCTGGCTATTCCCTCTTCATGTAATTATTTCCAAGTCAAAAAAAGTGTCACAAAAATATCTTCATTGGCGCTGTAATGTGCCAGACAAGAATCAGTTTCATGGCAAGTCTGGCTCAAGCACTGACCAATAAATTCTACATTTTTCAGAAGTTTCCCAGAGAAAGCACAGCTCCTTCTACCTTTCCACTCGTCTGTACCCTGTCGTTGTCATCAGTTTTGCTCTGAAGCAGGAGTTGTTTGTTCTGTTTGACACTGCTACAGATGCCTCCTATGATCCCCTGATTTTCAGTGGAACATGACCATGCCCAAATGCCACCTCAGATAAGCACTATCCCTCCAAAACGTTTGGCCTTGAGTTTTTCTCAGTATAATTAATTATTCAGGTTATTTCTTGGGTCTGTAATTAAACAAGCTTGATTCTACTGATTTTAAATTAGCCATCATTCACTTTTATCAGACTTCTTGTTTTAGTACCAGAGAGTTTCTGTGTATTGGGTTTGGGAGGCCAGGTTTGGGTAACAGGGAACTTCAGGGGAGGCTTTTGTGAGAAGCTTCCCCCATGTCTGAGGGAGGCAGTTCCAGCCAGCCCCAGAGAATTCAGGAGCCAGGTTGAGCCCAGGAGGAAGGGAGGGGTAGGAGGAAGGTGTTTTATGATTTGGTTTTCATTTCTCATTATCCTGCTCTGATTTTGTTGGTAATACATTAAATTATTCTTTTTTCCTAGGTCAAGCCTGCTTTGCCCTTGACAGCAACTGCTGAGAGATCTCCCCCTGCCCTTGCATCGACCCAAAAACCTTTCCTTGTGTTTCCTCTCCCCTGTCCAGCTGAGGAGGGGAATGATGGAGTGGCTTTGGTGGGAACCTGGTGTCTAGCTGAGGTCAGCTCACCACAGCCTGATTTCTCTGAACAAACCTTCTCCCAACACTCATTTTCTCTTCATCTGTCACATCCCTCCACATCCACCTCCTCCCTGCCTCTGCCCCCTGCAGAAACCTCTCCCTGTCAGCAGTCATTGCTATCACCTAATTCTGGAGATCTCTGTGTTTTACTCAGTCTTTTGGGACATGAGGAGGCAGTGACAGGGAAAGGAGATGGATTCTGCACAGTGCAAGCTCTGTATCTTCCCCTGAGCCACTTACATAAGATCCCCTTATAACCAATATCAATCCAGCCAGCCACACCTTTGGAGTTTGGTTTCTGATACCAAGGGTGATAAATTCCTGGCACAAGAAAGAAAAGAAGTGGATTCTCCATTTCTTGGCACTTTCAGGCACAAGCTGCTGACATTCCTCAGCCAAAGACTGGATGATGAACTCACTGTGAGAGTGTCACAGCCCCAGTAATTTATACACCCAAATCTATCCCAGGGAAGAATGAATTACCCTGTGAAAGAAATGATCCTTCTCCATTGACTGCAAAAGGAGCAGAGGGAAGACAGCTCATTTTGGCACAGGTCTATTTTTTATTCTATCTCTAACTTCATTCCTTAAATAACTGTGAGGTGAATCCCATCCCACACGCTGTGTAAAAGATCAAGGTGAGTGAGCTAATGATCCCATCTGGCCCTTAAATCTGTGAGAATCACTGAAATATGAGCTGATTCCAGGGACTCTTTCCCCACACAGCCATGGTAATGAATTCCTGCAAAAAACTGAAGTCAGCCACGATTTAAAAAGCACATGCAGAGTTAAATATTATGGTTTAAAAATCCTGAAAGGTTTTTTTTTTTTTTGGGGGGGGGAAGGACTTACATTCCCTACTCCAGAGATAAAACAACCAAGAAATAGGGATTAGGAAGAAAGCACCCATGTGATTAAATTATCCCAGAGCTGACAGCCTCAAGACTCCTTCTGCTGACAACCAAACCAGACCTGCCCCATTTTATGCTGGAATCATAAGGCATGGTTCTAAAATTTCCTGTGGCGTTGAAAATCTGACCTGAGACCACGTGCACCACATGAAGAGCTGCCCCTCTCCTTGGAGCAGCCCAGTGTGCTCCTTCCATCAGCCTTTCCCAGCTGGGAAGGTCTGCCACAGGCTTGTCCCTGTCACAGACAGCTCAAAGGACCAGAGAGATCATGATTTCATCCAGAATAGTAACATATTATTTCAATTTTACTCAGACAGCTATAATTGAAATGGAGTCTCTTCACAAGGCAAATTTCCATGTTGGATGTATTTTTCAAGTCCACCATCAGAGGAGAATGATCAACACAAAGACTACTAAATTAGTCTGAGAAATTAATCCAGTCTAACATTCCTCCTCTCAAATGAGCATGTAATTAAAGATTCTTTTTGCATTTTGGTAATTTCAGTCAGCTTCAAGCCTTAGGGCTGCATTCTGAAGTGGCAGATTGATTTTATAGGGGTTTTGATGAAAAAGTGGCTATATTTTTGAAATTCATTCCATTTCTGGACTATGTCTGAGTGAGATTCATCCCCCCTGTGATTCCAGTGGCTTCTCTGGGGATTGATGTGAATTAAACATGATTAGGGGTGCTTCATGAATTTCCAGTTACTCATGTAGTAAGTGGTTCTGCACAGTTACAGGACCTGTGGTTTTGGATGTATCAACATCCAGAGATATTTCAGGCTGACAGTTCCCTGTTAGAGGACACACCATGGCAGTGGGGGTTTGAACATGGCCCCACAGCCACAAGGAATTTATCAGAATGTTTTGAGAGCAGCCCTGAAAAAAATGAATTGATAGTGTTGATGGACATGGCTCAGAAATGTGTATTCACAGACTGAATTCTGAAAAAAAAGGGTGACCAGCAAATTGATGGAGTAGATTCTTCCCTTTACTGCATCCAGCACTGGGTATCAGGAAAAAAATCTTCCTTGTGAGGGTGGCAGCCCTGGCACAGGGTGCCCAGAGAAGCTGTGGCTGCCTCTGGATCTCTGAAAGTGTCCAAGGCCAGGCTGGATGGGGCTTGGAGCAGCCTGGGATGGTGGAAGGTGTCCCTCCCTGCCCTTGGCAGGTTGGAATGAGAAGTTCTTTAAGGTTTCCTTCATCCCAAACCATTCCAGGAATCTGCAATCGCAGCTGGCTTGAAATGGCAAAAAAAATACACCCGAAACCCAACCAGAGATATCCAAAACATTGGCAGACAAGAGATGGTATAATAAAAAAACTGATCACATCATTGTGTGGTGATGTGTCCAAGTTGATCAGGCAATTAGTTTATTAATTAATTAATTGCCAGGAGCTGCCTGCTTCCCTCATGTTCTCATGCCATTCTAGAGACCTGATCTACTCACAACCTCCCAGATTATCTCTGGAGACATTATACAACCCTGCACTTCTGAGGACAGGCAAAACCTGGCAGCCAAGGAGGAGCAGGGTCTCACATGCTCAGATCAAAGCAGGCTCATCCTCCACGAGCTGGTGCAGCTCACCGTGTGCAGCTCATCCTCTTCAGAGCAGGCAATCTGTGTGCCCTCATCTCTGGCCAGGTTTGGAGGCTGGGCCCTGCCTTGGATTCCTTTCTCCTGCTGCTGGTGAGAGCTTCCCCCGGTACCTCTGCTGCAATCAATCTTTTCTGTCTGCTGATGCAGCTCCTGATGTGACACCCTCATGAATAATCGCCTGGGGATATAAATAGGGAGCTGATTGGAGCCAGCATTGGAATGCTGGCTGTGCCCTCAGGATGGCTTAGCTTCCCCTCAACTCCAGATAGTGCCTTCCTCAGACCATCATCTGTGCAAATCCAAAGGATTTGAAATTTTCCTGCAGTGCTGGAGCCCAGCCTGGTAGGGTTCCCTGGCCAGCACACTCCTGGTGCTCCCAGATGTGCCACATTAATATTTTTTTTTTAGCCAGAAATCAAACCCTGAGCATTGTGACCATGTTGAACAACAGATCTGGAAGTCACTTAGGGATATTCAAAACATTTTGCCACATGGAACTGATTAAAGCACACACAGAGGGCATGCCTGAAAAGCTGCCTCAAGTTGTCCATAGCATATCTATGCAAATGTCATCCCTGATATGAGATATATGTGAAAGGGGATCGTGGGTACAGAGCATGTAAAGGTTTTATGGCTTAGGCTCTGTAAATATTCTTCAGGTTGCCTCCATAATGTGATTGTTAATAGAACCCTGACTAGGTTAAAAAAAAGAGGGTTTTTTTATCCTTCTAATGAAAATTCTGGATTTTTAAAGCAATCTGTCTTTGTTTTTCCCTCTTTTTAAACAGTGGATTAATAGAGAAGTCTTGATAAGGTTCAGAGATGAATGGAATATAAAGGGTTAAACATTTAGGATAGTTTATCATTTTGAATTATGTACCAAAATCAAAGTGGCATTGGATCTCACACTGATAACCTTTCTTTGCAGGAGCCCACAGGTCACTGCTCCCATTTCCAACTCAAAACAGGATTCAGTCCAAGCAAACAATTTCAGCTCAGGTTGTTATTGTTTGTATAACCATTGCCCTTAAAAGGTTTTACAGCTTGAACAAATAACCCAAAATCGAAGCAAACTGAAGGGAAAACAGAAGTGTCAACCTCTGAAAGAGCTGAAGAGCTACAGCAGCTTTGAATTCAGGGCCCTGGTTCTCAGCTTGTCTCTGAAACTCTCAACAGCACAATGCCTGGGAGCATTCCAGCATCCAGATTTCCATTCTTTCCCTGATTTTAATGCCTGGAGGGACCTGGTACCTGACCACACCCAGAGCATGTTTGGGGGGACATCAGCAGCCCTGGCCAAGCTCTCCCAGGTCAGAGCATTGCCAAGGAGAAAAGGGCCAGGACACAGGTGGGTCCCACAGGTGTTTTCTGCTGATCCAATCACATCTGGGTACAACAAAACCCTGAATCCCAGTGAAACCCAGATATTTACAGTCTGGGCTTCTGCACCTGAACTTGCCAGCCCTGAGCTCTGTTGCTCAGGATTCTCTCCATCTTTCCAAGGCTGGAAGTGATTAAACTCCCAACGATGGATAAAAACCTGAGGAGACAAATTAACACCTGTAAGGTGGTGCTCCACAGCCACAATCTGAAAGAGCACTTTTGACACAGCGCCCACAGCTTCCCCCACTGTAAAGCACAGATGTGCTGCAGATCTTGCAGATCCTGCCCCGTGTTTGCCACGCTCACAGGGCCACGAGGGGGAATCTCAAACAGCATTGTCTTTTGCCTGCGTTTAAGCAAACAAATCCCACCCAGAAAGCCCAACAAAGAGGCTGTGTAAGGGAGCAGTGCTCTTGTTTTATGTGCAGAAGGATTGACGGCTCCAGTAAAGTCAGAGGATTATCTGAAGATGCAAACTGGGGTGCACTGTGATAACACTTCACTATTTACAGGCTGGCTCTTGACAGGGAGTGTGTTTGCTTTTGGGGCCACAGCTGAAGAAACACGTTAAATACTGGGGGTTTTATTGCAGGGCTCTTTTGCTGTCCAGGAATAGAGCAGGGCTCGAACAGCATGAAAGGTGGAGGTGGCTCATTGGGCAGTGCTGAGTTTTGTTTTCTTGATCACACCAAAAGATCTCCACTGATTGGCTCTTTCTTGCTCCAAGGTCAGGGTGAATAAAACTCAGGAGATGTTGTTTTTGAAGTCTCACTCTGAAATTTATTATCCTTGTCTATTCCAAACTCATGAGATGTGAGCTCTCTCTAACAAGCTGAGAAAGTGGCTAAAATTGTGTCTATTTAAGGCTATTAAAGTCCTATTTATCCAATAAACAGTTGACATTTATATTATTTATGTTTTTAATCCAATTTTGATCACCTGAAACTTCTTCCACAATGCAGACTTCTTTCACCCAATTACAGAAAACCATCCAGATTCTTGAAGAAGAAGAAAGAAGAAGGTGCAAAAAGACAACTGATCCACACGAAAAGTTCTCTATCTTTGAGAGATCCCAAATCTAAGTTTTTCACCCTGAGAGATCACACAATACTATCCAACAAACTATCTAAACTACACATACACTGCTTCTGTGCTATCACCCAATTTTGGGAGCCTTTTCCAAGAGGCCAGATCAAATGAGGTGTTTAATTAAGGGCTGGCACCTTTCAGTGCAGAAGCTTGAAGTTTTCAGCCTTCAGAGTTCCAATATCCACTGTGATTTTTTTTCCCCCTGGGAATTACTGTGGTGGGTGGCACTGAGACTGTCTTGCAGTGAAACTCATCCTGCTTATTCCTCATATGATGTTTGACTCTGGGTCCAAATGGCTGCTCTAACACAGAATCCTAGTGATGTGCTCTGGAATACTCTTGTCCCAGCTCAGGAAAGTCCTGAATAAGTCCCCAAAGAGGAAATAGTTTCGACAGACATTTAGTTTTCAGCACTAACTATAACTTCCCCAACTTCAGCAGGATTTGAGTAAACTGAAATTTAGACACTGTAACCTCCCCCAACTTCAACAGGATTTGAATAAACTGAAATCTAGACCAAGTCTGTCGTGATTTTCCCCTTGATTGTGGATAATTTCTTAAAGTGAAGCCTTAGCTGATTATAACTCTGAATTCAGAGATTCCTTGTTATCTTGGCATTGTCTAAAATTATAATTATTACTTTCTCACTTATAAATAAACTGAAAGACTGAATTGCATCTTGGACTTTATTACAGGCTTGCATTTTGCAGTCATCCCTGATATTCACAATAACAGAAAGCCTTGGTTCGACCTGAGCATGGATAAATGGTAAAATCAGAACATTTCTAGTTTTGCAAATTGCATTTGCATGCCTGATGCTTTGTCCTGTGGCCTCCAGCCTTTCTGCTGGAAAACTTTGATGGGAAGTGTGGAGCCTTGGTGCAGTGAGACTCCAGGGCCCCATCATCGATCAGCTATGCCTGGAACACACAAATAAACAAATTAAAATTGGTGAAGCTGCAGTTAAACAAGATGGGGATGACTCACTGAGGAGCGAGTCCAGCCCACTCACCTCCCCAGACAGAGGAGATGTGCCACAGCTGCCTCAATTCCCCCTCAGAGAACTATTCCCATTAAACAGGGGACAGACACTCTAAGTTTTCTAGCCCAGCTGCTCCTAGCACTGTTTTACACCTCCATCACCCCCAGTTTCTCCTGGGAATCCTGCTGGAAATGCCTGAAGGCAACAGGACCTTAGTGGGGCCAAGCTTTAAAAATGTCTCACCTGCCTCCAAAAAACTGGCTGCCTGAGAGCAGAAACTCCAAAAAATTGGCTGCCTGAGAGAAAAAAAAAACCAAACATAAGAACATCCACGAGTGCTTGGTGGTGCCCTCAGTGCACCAGTGGAATGTTTTTCCCCTTGGCAGCTGCCCACAGATAACCCAGAGAGTGCACAGGTGCCAGTCCCACCCTGCCTGGAGCTGTGGGGCAGGAGTGGTTGCTCTTTGCCATCCCCAGCCAAAGTTCACCTGTGTTGAAAGGACCCAGAGCAAGAAACTTCTCTCCATGAGTGCAGGTAATGTTTTGCTGGCCTACAGTGAGGATGCTCCATCTGCTTGCACAGATCTAGCACAAAACACAGATCATGTTTAACTATTCATCTCCAAAACATATCAAGTCTTTTCTATTCATCCACTGTTTAAAAAGTGGAGAAAATAAAGCCAGATTGCTTTAAAAATCCATAATTTCCATTAGAAGGATTAAAGAAACTCCTTTTTTTTTTTTTTTTCCTTTTTTTTTACTTAATCAGGGTTCTATTAACAATCACATTATGGAGACAACCTGAAGAATATTTACAGAGGCTAAGCCATAAAAAGTGCACGAGGGCAGAGACACAAACATGAAAAGCAGCCCTGTTCAGAAGGGATTGCCAGCCAAGGGGTGAGCACAGAGGAGAAAACGCTGTAAAAACACTGAGGGCTGAGTGTAAATAGAGAGATAAGGCAGCATTCAGGGAGAAGATGAATGTTACAAATGCCAAGGGTCATATTTTCTGTTAAAACAAATAAAGCTTCGCTGTGAACTTCGCTGGGGCTGTGCCAAGCCTTTGATAGGTGAGGAGCGAGTTCAAGGCAGCACCTCGGAGGCAAAATCCAGTCCCAAACTCTCCTGTCCTTCAGAAAGGTCACTCACCTCTCTGTGAAATCCCTGTCAGAGGCACCAGGTAACACAGGAGGCACCAGCACAGAGCCTGCACCTCAGGAAAGCTCAACAAATTCAATTATCTTAGCTCAAAAGCACTGGAGCCTGATGCTTCACTTCCCTCAATTATTCCCTATGTTATGTCTTCCCCTTGGATAATGTTTAGCTCCCCATGGGAAGCTTGACTTGATACACCTGATTTTTTCTAGATGACTACAGCAGCATCCACAGTTTAAAATTTTTTTTTTCCTTTGAAAAATCCACTTCCCAGAGAGGCTCACAATTCACAGGTATCAGAGAAATGCCAGACACTTCAGCTCCTTCACTTCCTTCTTTGATACAGAAAAAGAGAATGGGGCTTTTTGGGATATCATTGTGTGGTTACCATTTGTATTGTCAGAAATTGATGGGAAGCATGGAAAATCAGTCATTGTCAATCCAGTTAAATCTAACACGATTTAGTCTGGATTAGGAGAGGGTTTCCCTGTTTTGTACAGTCAGTCTGGCAGATTGTGGGCATGAAACTATCTTTTGCTTACAAAGAAAGAAGAGTTGTCAGTGAAAGGAGAAAAAAAAAATAAATCCCACATCAAAATTATCTGGAAAATTACATTTATGTGAGACAAATTCTTCCCAGACAGCATTAATTCAGGAGAATGTGCTGTCATTTCTTATTCCCCCCAAGAAACAGGGTTTTATTTTTCACGTGTGTTGAAAGGACCTAGAACATAACACTTCTCTCCATTAGTGGATGTAATGTTTTGCTGACATATAGTGAGGATGCTTCATTTGCTTGCACAGCTCTGTGCTGGAGGCAGCAGATATGTAAGGCATGCATCAGGCAAGGGAATCAAATGAGCAGCACAAAGCCTGGGATATTCATCAGCTCAGCCAAAAGAAATGAACTGCAGCAGCCAGAAAGTCTGGCTTTGAGTCTGATTCATAATAAGGAGGGCTGGAGGAAGAACTCCCTACCCTAATACCTGGTTGGATTCTTTCTCCCTGAGGGATTATAGCTGGGTGGAAAGGGAAGAGCAGGGCTGCTCTCTTTGCTTTGTGCTAGGAGCCTTCTGAAGCTGGAAACAAGGGATATCCCAGCTAAACAAACAGGAGGAAAATCAATAATCTTACAAGGAGTGTTCACTGGCTGCCAAAAGCAAAACCAGGCAGAGGCAGAAATTGATTCTTTACAGTGGCATTGGTTTGTTTGGAGTGGGAGAGATGAGCTCACAGGGGAGCCCTCAAACAGGCAGATACCTTCACACTGACCACACACAGAGCCTCTGACTTAATCTTTTTCCTGTGGAAACAACCAAATTTCAGAGAAGTATGACAGACAACCAGCAGCTTTCAGGCTCAGATGTTTTACTACCAAGCTGCAAAAAAATCCCTCAATTTGGGGGAAAGAGGGGCTTTTATTCCCTTCTCCATCTTCTCCATCACCATATCTGAGGCCTGGCCTTGTGATTTTTGTGTTGTTTTCCTGACTGAAGCCTGCAGGAACCTCAGCAGTGCTGGGATAATCTGGCATGGTCCAGGAACGGGGCAGGGCTGCCCAGCCCTGTGTGAGAGCACCTGGCTTGGACAGAGCTGAACAGGCCAAGGCTGCTGTCAGCTGAAAGTGAAAATCTCCTTCTCTGCAGGCAAGAGAGGAAAGGAGGCAGCCTGAGCTGCCTGCTCCGTTCAGAAGAGGAGTGGAAAATAAAAGAGAAAAACAAACAGGAGCTCTTGTGACTGATGAATCCCAAAGAGTGTCCTGGTGTATGTCCAGTGCTTTGGATCACAGCTGCACTTTTCACTTGGCTTAGAAAAGAGAAAGCAGCAACTCAGCCCAGCAGGTGTGAAAAGTGGGATCATGCTCCACAGTGTGGCCAAAAATGCTTTGCTGAGCATTTTCTCTGTTTTTCCACCTTCTTCCCAGCATCTGGCACCCCAGAGATCAAAGCCACAGTCCCCAGGGCTCTTTGCATCCCTCAGGACTCCAGCAGCCACAGCACAAACCTGGATGGATCAGACAGATCCTCGTTAACAGCACGAATTCAGTGATCATGCTGGCACCTGAAATCTTATTATGAATCAGATTCAAATCAGATTCCTCTTTAATCCTTCCTGAAATGAATGAGGCAGTTCAGGCTTCTCCAAACTGGTTCCAGCAAACTCAGGCACATCCAGTCTCAGAAGTTCAGGAGGAATTTGTCCCTGGTGAAGCCAAGGGTGGATAGAAGATCAGATCTTGGAGAACCATAGATTTACAGAATCTTGGCATTTTTGGCTTGGCAAAGCCTCTGAGTCCAACCATTAACCCAGCACTACCAAGTCCACCAACAAACCATGTCCCTGAGTACCACCAGCAAGTCCAAGCAGACACCTTGGGAAGAGCCCTGAATTTTTTTATTCACTGTTTATTGCACTTGCCAGTTTATACCAAGCCTCACAACATTTATGACAAAAATTAATGAGATTCTAGAAATTCGTTTTTCCAGCTGCTGAGATCTTAAAAGGAGTTCATTATTTGAACAACAGAGATTCTCATCACCCAGTCAGAAGAATCTGGGGCTGGTTCTGTGGACAGCAGCAGCCAATCCTCTCTGTGCAGAGCAGCTCCGTGATGCATGTGGCCAGGCTGTGTAAAATGTTCCCTTTCCTGCCTCCTCCACAAAAGCATCAGGTGTGCCACATCCTCTAATGATGAGGTGGAGGCTTTATCTCCCTCTCCAGAGCATGTTTTAGCCCAAGCTTTTATTTAGCTTGTGTAATCTCTGGTGTCAATCACCGTGTTGGTTTCCCTGCTTCTTGTGCCTTCTGTTGCCAAAGGACTCTCAGTGAGGGTTAGAGGAGATAAAAATCTCTCAGCAGTGAGGGTGAAATGTTTCTTCACGGTGGCCACGACCTGGGACAGAACCTGCCTCTGCTGGCCATTCTTTTTTTTTTAAGAAATGTGGTTGCAGCGGTGCTGAGAACTGTGCTGGGCAGCTTTCTGCCCTCACAACCCTGCCCTGGCCACCTCCTGTGTCCTCCTGGGCTCTGCAGAGCCCCAAGGAGAAAGGAAGGAGAGGAGCCCTGGTTCCCCTGTGCCTGTGGCACGTGGTGTGCCCTGGAGCAGTTTTACAGTGTTCCCAGTGTAAACAGCTCTGCTTTAATAATGCATGGTTTTCTACTCACCTGAATTCATTCCATCCCTGCCATCCCAAGTTTGGAGAAAGTCCTTGCTTGTTAGTTTGTTTGCATAGGGTTTTTTTAAAAATTATTATTATTATTTTGGGGGTTCTTATTATTATTTGATTTGTTCTTCCTGAGCCTAAAGACTTCTCTGCCCAAACGCAAGTAAGATTTTTTTTTTTAATTATTTTGAAGAAAACTGTTTTTTTTCCAATCTTTTCATGAGAGGATAGTCCCCTGTGGATATGTAATAGTAATTGCAAAGCTTATTTTTTTTTCTGCTCCTGGTGGTTTTGATTGTGTGAAAATAAACGTTGAGTACTATGAAGCAATTAATCCTCAGCTCTCCTGGGAGTTGGGTAGGTAATTATTGCTATCTTTAGGTTACAAAATGAGGTGAGCATCAGGAACTGGGTAATTTGCCCTTGCCCCAGAGATCAAAGACAAGATTCCAGCCTGCTTGTATCAGGTAGATCCTTTTAATTGAAATATCCCACTCCTGCTCTTCAGAGATTTCATGTTCTGCACTGACACATCCACCTCTGCTGCCCTCACAACTTCAGTCATTAAGCAGGTGGAGATTTCCAGGAAAAAGTTCACTGGAAAAGTTTTGGGGACAGAAAGAGAAGAAAGTTTGAGCTTTCAGCCCTGCTGGGTTGTGGTCAATTCAGATTTTCCATAGAGCTACTCTTGTGTTTCCACCCAAGAAATAAGGGGCCTTAAACCACAGGAAAGCAGCAATTGTTTGTGCTTCATTTTGCAAATAATGAAGTCCTGTAGGTGGATGGAATCTGTCCTGTTTGCAAAACACCCCAGCCAGTGTTTGCCTGCCTCTAATCCCCAGTGCAAATAATGCACAGGAATTTATTTTGCAGCTTGTTTATGGGATGTGATGCTATTACTGTATTCAAATGAAGTCACACAGTGAAAAGCAGAACAGATGCATTGTGTTGGCTTTGGAGAGGAAGCTAAATGGGGAACGTAACCCCAAGGGCACAGAACAGCAAATCCAGCCTTCAGCAAACTGCTGCATGAATCAGCCCTCAAATATTGTCCTTCTAGACACCACTGCTGTTACTCTTTGTATTTCTGATTGCCAGAGACAGAAGAAAGAAAAAAAAAAAAAAAAAAAAAAAAAAAATGGGCAGGAAACAGCAGTGGCTGCTTTTATTTACCTCTGCCATTAGTGTCCACCAACATTTCTTACATTTGTATGACATTTCCCCAAGCAGCTCTCAGAGAGATAAGGCACTTTGTGAAGGGTGCCACAGCACAAATGTTAATTACCTTTGAGGAAGAGGGTTAAATAATGGTGGTGAGGAAAGGCAGGCAGAGAGAAGGTGCAGCAGCCCAAGACAGTGGTCACTGAGGTAGCTGTGCTCTGCTGATGTGAAGAGGAATCCGATCAAGGCTTTCTGGAATTGTTCACGACTGAGATTAGGGGGAAAAATCACCTTCCAGGCTGCAATATCAACTTAATAGCTGAGAGTCTGTTCAACACCAAGCAGCTGCCACCCTCCAGCCTCTCCTCACAGCCACAAAGATTAGGAAAGAGTTTTGTAAGGAGGTGTTAGATGGAATCACAGTGAGGGGAGCACCAAGCTCCCACCAGCAGGGAGAAATAGAAGCTGAACTGCAGCAGCTCAGAACAGAGCCATGCTTTGGGAGAAATACATCTTGGAATGATAATACCTGAGTAATTCTGCTTGATACCTGGGAATTCTCCTGCTCCCACCCACCTAAAGCACAAATGAGGGTTTAAACCACCACCAGCTCTAGGCCAGGCCATAAAACCACAGTGCATCAATGTTTTGAATTCTTCAGGCTCTCACTCTTGTTTTAAAGTGGATACACAGGGATAAGAAGAAGGCAAAAAAAGTTGGCACAGGCTCCAAGCACGGGGCTCCAGAGGGTTTAGGGTTTTTCAATCTGCACTGACACAAAGCCTTTAGCCACGGGGAGAAGGGAATGTGATTTCACTGATACTGGCAGTGTAAGATTTGGGGGAGTGGGATGAAATCAGCAGGAGGTGGGTTCAAATCAAACCAGCAGATTTCTCCTGATTCTGTGGAGTTCACTCGCTGCCCTGTAAGAAATTATCAGATTTTTTAAAGAGTTCTCTGCAATTTGGTGAAGAATTGATGAGAAAAGCACGAGCTTGCCTCTCTTTTATCCTGCACTGGCCTGAGCAAGGAGTAACCACAGGATGGTGTGAGGGAGGCAGAGGTCCCACAGCCTGATGTTCTTTCAGTGAGGCACAGGAGGGTGGAGGACGACCAAAGTGTTTATTTTACCTGTTGCATTCACCATAAATTGGAACTGAAAGCAGCCAAACCCCTCATTAATACTCATTTGCATATTAACTTCCACACCCCTAAGGATACAAATGAAGACTCAGCATGCCTCACATGCAAACTTCAGACAATAAACTTGTAACATGTAACAATCAAAGGGGGGATTGTTCCACCCATTGGGAAAGGTCAAAAATTATAGTATAGGAGGAAAGGAAAGGAAAGGAAAGGAAAGGAAAGGAAAGGAAAGGAAAGGAAAGGAAAGGAAAGGAAAGGAAAGGA